>MU227083.1:965511-996164 GCA_018584345.1 Thuja plicata
GATGTAAAATCACCTTGCCCACGTGAAAACTTATTCCGTTGACTCCTTATAACCGAAGCCTCTTCACCTCGACCATAAATCTTTTTTATTGCAGCCCAAAATCCCTTCATTACCTCTCTATCCTCATTTGGAGCCCTCTTCTTGGTCTCTTCTGTATTATGCCATTTAGGATTTAAGGCATATGCAGCACAATGAAGGGGTGTGCTCAATTTATTCCATCTTACATGTAGTTTTTCTTCTATCAAAGGATATAAAGAAGGATCTCTAGCATCTGTTATTGTCTTGATAATTTCACACATGGAATCATTTATTTATTTGAATTTTGTCTATTTAATATTTATTAAAAATGTTAAATCATAAATGGCCTTGCTAAAAAAACATTCAAATAAGGGTCAAAATCATAAAATGACTTAATGCTGTTTTTTAAATTTGTCTTTTAATTAGGAGACGTGGGGGAGACTTCATTTTTTGGAATCGGAGACTTCGATTCTTCAGGAGACTTCGCCATGAAGTCTCCAACCATTTTTTAAGTCTCTGGAGACGCGAAAAGTCTCTGAGACGTGTCTCAGTCTCCGAGACACGTCTGGAGGGGGGGAGACGGATCTCCGGATAATAGTGCTTTAAACATGAAGCTATTTCCAGATTTCCACACATCTCTCTACCATGAATTACCTTTCGAAGATCTAAAAATTTAATCCACTAGCCATGATTATCAATTCTCAGATTATGACAAGATTTCAAATTCTGATTATTTCCTGAATTAAACATCCTTTAAAGATCCAAAACTTGAGAAAGGAAAACTAAGGAAGATGGGGCTTGGTCTTGCTTGGAAATCAAATCAAATCCGCTATCCTTACTACCCTTCTACAACTTGGAAAGAAAAACAGTCCTAATCAAACCTGGAACTCCCCCATAATTCTGAGATTTCAATGCTTGAAGTGAATGTCTAAATTATAAATTTTAAGTTTGATTGCATTGAAATTACATCTCTCTACAACAAGAACTAAGATTTTGATTCACTAGAGTGAAAAGAAAAGGAGAGCAAGGGAAAGAGTTTCGAAAACACCCCCTACCTATACCCGCAATCTTTCACCAAAGCCAAAATTCAAAAGCAATCAAACCCCCACCTTATTGAAAAATCTGAGATTTCACAACCAGCCAGCTCCCTTCTTGCATAAACGATATTCAAATTTGTTCCTCACCTTGAAGAAGTTGGGAGAATGAATTGGAAAAGAAGATCCTCCACAAAGCCTTGCTTCCAAAAACGAATTTCGAATCCTAAGTCTGCCCTGGTCTGCTGAGAAAGAAATTGCATGCCAAATGATGCATAAATGAATCCAAAATATCCTTCTTTATATATCTTGCTGTTCACACTTCCCTAGGAGGCCGACTTGCACTTGATCAAAATAAATCATGAAATAATCCTCTTAAAGAGGTTGACTTTGCATTTAATTTAATTGTTTGCTTGCTGTTTTGGGGACGACTTCCCTTGGTTCCAATTTCTGATTGCTAAAGGAGGGCCGACTTGTATTGGAGGAGGGGATGAAAGGTGAGGGCATGGGACAATTCCGCCCAAGGAAGACATGGAAAGCTTCCCCAGCTTGGACCGAAATCTTCTCAATAAAACACCCAAACCTTGCTTGCCATGCCAAAGACTCCAAAAAGCAACATGACGGGGGGAGCGGAATTTCATGGCTTATAGGACAACCCCTGTCCTATGACTGGCGCATTCCGCCCAGTCACAGGACAATTGCAATTTTCATGGAATCTAAACTGCTAACCTTCAAAAGATCATCATTTGTTTAAACATACTTCACGGCCTTCCTCCAACACATCATGTTCAAAACGGCAAAGGGGTAAGGGAAGTTTGGGAAGGAAGGAGTAGACAAACTCCATGGCGGAATTGTCCCATCCATGGGACAATTCCGCCCAAGGAAGACATCACTTAACTAGCCCTCCCAAGGTCGGATTCCTCTAAAACTCTTGCCAAACATCACCATTCCACCTATGGAAATGAAATCAAGCCACAAAGGGGGGGCAGAAATTTGAAGGCCGTAGGACAAATCCCTGTCCTGTAAGAGGTCGGAATCCGCCCAGGCATGGGACAAAGTAGATTTTACAATTTTGTACTAAGCCATTTTTTCAGTTCAGGGGCGGGAGAATTTATACACATATAACATTGAAGTATAAGTCTGATTTATTTTATCAGACTTATACTTTAAGTTATATTTGTATAAATACCTTTCAGGATGTTTGAGATAGGTTTTAGCTTCATAGGAGTTAAGTTGTAGATTCTAGATTTTGGGGGTTTTTTAAATATTTCAGGACTTAGCCAAATTTCAGGATTCAGTGCGCCTTCAGCAAAGCTACCTTCCACAATCTATCTCGACTTTCTAAGATCAAATTGAAGCTGGAACAAGGATTTTCTAAAGGTTTGAACTTGTTTCATCACAAATCCTTTGGTTTCAATTCCATATTCCTGAAAGATTTAGCACAACTCTTGCCCATGTTCCAGACAAACTTGACTTCCCAGCAGGCCACAATTGCCAAAACCAACTCCTGAACTTAGAGACTTGCCGAACCAAGAGGCTTGAAAACTGCCACCGAAAGAGACAACCTAAGACCACTACTTCAACTGCTTGCAAAAGAGGGGGGTCCCCATTTGCAATGGGGCAATGGTGTGAAAACCTCACAACAGGCCGGAGGTGTTTGTACAGGATTCACCGGTACTACTAGAGCTACTTGAGCTGTTGGAGCCCTCTCAGGAGATGGACCTAATGGAAGGCGAACTCCCAAATCATGAGCCTTCATAGGCTGGTTTGTTGAATCAGGAACAAGAGAGACAAGCATGAACGGTCCTCGCTGCTCATTAAAGACTACATCACGACTGTACAGGAGACGAGATGTCTCAATGTCGATCAAGCGGTAGGCTTTATGAAGACTACTATATCCAGCAAGCATGAGTTTCTGACTCTTGTCATCCAACTTGGTGTGTGACGCATCAAGGATCCAAATATAGGCAAGAGAGCCAAAAACCTTCAGGTGACTGATTCTGGGCTTGCGACCTGACCAAGCCTCTTCCAGAGTCTTGCCTTTGACCGCCATAGTGGGTGACCGGTTCAAAAGGTAGAGTGCAGTGTTAACTGCTTCCGCCCAAAATTTCTTCGGAACATGTCTGTGCTCAAGCATAGACCTAGCCATCTCAGTGATTGTTTTGTTCTGACGTTCAACTACATTGTTCTGTTGTGGTGTGTGGGGTGTGGTTAACTGGCACTTGATGTCATGAAGATCACATAAGCTAGAGAATTTAGTAGAACAAAATTCCCCCCTCCCATTATCTGTCCTAAGAGCAATAATAGATTTCCCAGACTCTTTTTCAACTAGAGGTTTAAACTTTTAAAATACAGTAAATGCTTCAAATTTCTTTTTAAGAAAATAGACCCGCATTTTTCTACTGAAATCATCAACAATCAACAGAAAATACCTAGACCCAAGAAAAGGAGTGGCCATAGGGCCGCAGATATCGGCATGAACAAGCTGAAGTACCTGAGAAGCCCGCCATGAATCGCCAACAAGAAAAGGTGTGCGATGTTGCTTCCCAGCCTGGCATGCGTCACAAACTCCAAGCTGCTGAGTCTGAATCTCTGGCAATCTGAGGACAAGCTCGTCACGAGCAAGTTGGGAGAGATAGCGCACATTTAAGTGCCCATAATGTTGATGCCAAAGAGAACTGACAGAAGACTGCTGAGCAACCATAGCGAGGTCCTGAGAAGTACCGGAATCTGCAAGTCTGAAAAGACCATGATCCTCAAGACCAATTGCAACAACAGACCGGGTTTCCCTATCAATGAGGGTGCACTGATTCAGGTGATCCTGGGGCGATTTCCACTCATCCATGATAATAGAAAACAGAGTGTTCTTGAGAAAGAAAGCCCTTCTTTTATCTAAAGTCTCATGTAGGGTTTTGAAATGCTCCAATATCTAGGCAACTGTTTTGCCAGATGGAATCTGATGGAGCTGATCATCAACCACTGATAATTTGAGAAACATGACTACTTCCTGATTCTGTTGATCATAGGTAACCTGATCAGGACTAGTTGTAGTCGGACGCTGAGTAGTACCCAGAACCACCTGATCGCTGCCACGATATTCGAAGATGGTTAGCATCTGCTGCTTCCACGTGCTATGATCCCGACCATTGAACTTCTGATTTCCCTCGAGCAAAAGACTAGTGAGTGATGTCATTGGTACCCAAAAAAGAAGAGGTGGTACCCATAAGAGAGCTTGAAAAACCTAGAAGGAATATGCTGTCAAATTATGGATCCGCTAGCTCGAAAATTGAGGCACGAAAATTGAGACACCCAGAAAAAATGGACATCAACCCAATTGAGCTCTCGAAAAACCCACCAAGAATCTGTGATTAGATTTCCAAGACGGCAAAGAATCTGAGAGTTTCGAAGAAAACCCTAGCCGCTGGAAAAAAAATCAAAAAAGATGTAGGTTTGAGACGAAAAATGTCTTGAAAGCCAAAAACAACTGCTGATAAGCATGAACCCGAGAAAGAATGGCGCAGAAGAGGTCGTCACGTGCAAAGAAAATGGGCCGTTGATTTTTTTTTGTTAGCAGACAAAAAATGAGAGGTGCAGGGCCGCACGCGGGAGTTGCAGAGGCCGCACAAGGTGCAAAGGCCGCATGCGGGAGGTGCAGGTCGCGCGAAAGAGGCAGAGGACGCACGGGCAGTAAAGAAGCCAACAGAGGTCACGCGATAGAAAGAAGAAGACGGCTACGCGTAGGAGATAAAAAAGCGGCCACAAATCCCTACAACCATGCACGGGAGCAGATCAAAATCCAACAATTTTTGTTGCAGACTAATTTCAATGAAGAAATTAGGTATTGAAAATTGTTGACTGCCAAGGTAATTTCGAAAAAACCTCCTTTGCTCTGATACCATATTGTGGTAAAAATTCTTGATATATTAACAAGGATCGAAAGATCCATATATACAAATGAATAGACGATGTTTCCTTAGGAAACGATGGTAAAGAATAGAAACATTCTATTCTAACTACAGAAGACTAAATATTAGAAAGATTCTAATATTTACAATATATTTACAACAGATAATAGATAACAATTAATATAATATAAACATTATTTTAATATAGCATACACGTCTTTCAATAATTGTAGAAGTGCTTGCCTTTCTATATTGAGATTTCTGTCATAATCGTAGGTATCAATGATTTTGGAGTTGGCCAATTTGAGTTTGCTGCTATAGTTTCAAATCCAGAACCTATAGCAGCATTCAAAATAGATGTCAGTCATTTATATGTGACTACAAATGTTGAGGTTAATCTAGGGTTTCAACTCCTACATGTCCAATCGCCTATTGAGCAACATATTTGTAAATCATAGAGGTTGTTGGTGTTTAAAACTGTTATGCTTTGAAAGCCACCAATATACCTTGCGACTGGTGTTAGGAGTGGTTAGCTCCAAGTATGAAAGCTCTGCAAGGTAACTGGACCAACTATAGGGACAAGACTGCCCTCTGCACTTCTGGCTTTGCAAAACCAAGACAGGTACACCTAATCCAGATAAACATTCAACTCTTCACAACTCCTTATAATTCTGGATTTAAACAACAGATAATGATAAGAAAGTACTAAATGCTAACCAGACATTCATTAACTCTCCATTACCATGTAGGACAACAACCAACAACCACAAAACATAAAAAGAACTAAAATTGTTTTGATGTTTAAGGATGGGTAGAATATAGCCAAACCAATTAGACATATATCTCAATGGAATATACTAGTTCTTGATCAGTGCCTTATCCATTGGGCAATACCTCAATACAAATACTGAAAACTGAAACCAACCTACTAGTCAAAGATTCATAACCATAAACATAAATATCCCAGACCACACACTACTTATAGTATCCTTAAGTAGATAAACCAAATGAGCTTATGTTATATCCAAAGCATTTTAATTTGATCTTAGATCAAAGACTTATGGAATCGAACATATACATAAGCAAACCTTATGCAATAAGTCAGAAAACTCAAAACTCAGAAGATAACACAAAGGAGAGACTTGAATCTGAGAAAACTTATATTAAGTATGATGAATCAAAGTTTCTGCAACAATATGACTAAGGAAATACACAATACAATAAAATGCAAAAGATTATAAGAACTTTCTAATCTGTCTTAATACAGTCTAAAAATATCAGCTATATCCCTAACTGGAAACAAGTAAGAAACCTAATGCTCTCTACTTTCCCAATTCTCCAGCCCTTACTAAATGATCTTGAAAATCCCTTTATAGGAAATAGGGATGCAACAAGCTTCGGATCATTTAGGGTTAGGGTTTACAACAATAAATGCATTCAATTCATTCAACCGTTTGTCATCAAGTTGAAACCCTATCTTCACTTCAATCTGTGCAATCTGATCTGATCATCTCTGCAACCATACTTCTTGTGATGTGAAGAATAGTACCACGAAGTCTAATTTCTCAAGCACCATGACACGGAGAGCAACTCAACATAAATGCAAAGGAGACCAAGCGTCGCTATAAGGTGTATCAATCTGATCAGAAACCCCAATAGTCAATTCTGAACATAAAAACATTCTGAGCTGCACAATCCTTATCCAAACACCATTCCACAGCTGTGCAAATACAACCCAAGAGATCAGATCAATGCATTTATGGCTCCGCAGCAAAAGTCTTAGTCCACCGCCATGAAACCTCTGAGAAATATATTTGAATATTCAAATATCTGAAACAACAGTCACAGGTGGCGCGGAATATGGCATCAACGGCCCAGAACAAGACTTTATCTCATCTTTAAAACACGGTCGTAGATTATCTTTAAGTTACCCGAGCACTACAATCTGATCTGGGCAGGTGGCGTACGAGGACGATGCCTTAAACAATATCTTTCAAGCATCTTTTCCTTTGAGGCTTCGCATCGTCTGTCCGATCAACAGAAACTTGCTTTACCTTTACCTGATCCTTCAGCGTTGACTTTAGATCTGACTTACAACGTGGCAGGGTAGCGTGATGCCTTAAATATTATCTATCGTTCATGTTTCCTTTGAGGCTTCACGTCCGTCGCATGATCAAAATGAATCTGATTGATCTTTATCTTCGCTTTAGCCTCGGCAACCTCACATGTGGCGATCAGGCGTGAACCCTTAAACGATAAAAAATGAGCATCTCTTGTCTTGAGGCTTAACGTCGACCGTCAAATCAATCCTATATCTGTTCCTTTGTCTTTAACCTGCCTTTGACTCGTCCTGCGTATCAATCCTTTGTATCTCCAAGTCTCTTTATCCTGGCTTTAACTCTAATCTGATCATTAGATTCAGAGATAACACATATCTTTGAGTCTCCAAATGTTTGTTTTGACCCTTAGTTTATCCAAAGATTTAGCGAAAGCCATTGATCTGAGCTTGCATCGACGGTCAGCGAGTGATCTCATAAGACTTGGCCTAACTCCGGTTTTGTTTCGAGATTCAAAGATAAAAGGCCATCTCGTAGTCTCCAAGAAAAAGTCTTAATAACCATGGTCTAGTCTCGAGATTCAGAGATAAAGCATATCTCTGAATCGTTGAATCCTCTTGCTAGTTGCAATTCCATTCTGAGATTCAGTGACCCCCACACATCTAAATCTTGATCAACGGCCATCACTGGATCTCCAGATCTTTTGAGACTTAAATGTGATATTACGAGATCAGGAGATAAACATAAAAAATAAGCATTAACCTTGTCACCAGATCACTAAATGTTAAGAACTTAACCGCGAACATTATGAGATTAGGAGATAAAAGACTGGGACTGGGCCCGCCAAGAAAATATAACCTGCCTTCGCCAGATCTCCAGATGAATATGGCATATTCCCATCCGTTACGAGATTAAGAGATAGCCATAAAAGATAAAGTCGCACATGGCTAATAAGACTTAAGTGACCTTGAAAAAGTAATGTGATTTTATAACAAGCCACAAAGACTTAGGGTTTTAAGGGTTTTGCATAAAATTGAACCAAGGGTTTAAGCACAGAGACATTAGGGCTTGGGAGACTAGGGCAAAAATCACTTGAAAAAGCCTAGAACCATGAAGATTTTTTACAGTGCTAACAGAGGCAAAAAGTATGTAACTAGAATCTATAACAAAATGTCTCCTTGGCCATCTGTAGAACTTTGAGAAAGTTTCTAAGTGACAGCATTTTTGCTTGGGGGTTCCTCATGCCACATTTGCTGGTATGGTTTTAATAAAAAATTGATGTGTCGCAACACTTCAAATCATTGCAAATATTGTTTGTAATGTTCTCTAGTTGCAAATGAATTTCTAGTGTTTGGAGAGGGATTATTAAGTATGTTCAGTTGTTAGATATCATACCTCTCTTAGTATTTCAAAATGTTGTTTCTTTAGGTAAAGTGTGACTTTGTTGTCAGATGAGTAAGGCATTGGTCCTGAAATTAATTATCATATGCATTTTGGGATTCAATGATCCATCCAAGGATACATCTACGGAAAACCACAATAGTTTTATCTTCAAGATTTAGCTTTGAATAATCTTGCAATAGTGCACTGTGGAACAATGTCTTCCCAAGCATACATTGGATGCTATTACAACATTTTCTATCTTTAGTGTGTTTAAATCCTATTAAGGAATACCTCTAGGAACACCCTCCTGGGTCTAGTAAAGCCTGAAGTGAAGGAGAGAAAATCCACTGTCAGTAGTTGGCCTTTAATCACTCACATTTTATGGATGAACTGATAAATCCCCTTCAAGATGACATTTCCCCAACCATGAAATGGATTGACTCCTGTAGGAGCGTGAACACTAACATTTCCCTAACACTTATGACTTCACCTTTTAGTGACATGGTTTTTTATATATTCTTCTCTTAGAAGGGACCTACAATAGACAGTAATTCCAAGAATGTTGTCCCTCACCCCACTTTCATTGGACTGTGATCATAACATTAACTAGTTTCTACTGAATGAAAATCCTATTTACAACCAAAATATCATTTCATATTACAGGTCAAGGGATCTAGGCATTTAAGCATCCTTACCTAACAGTCATCAAATGTATTTGCTATCTAACAAATAAGAGACGAATTTGACACTACAAAAACAGATAATAAAATTGTAATATCCTCAAACAGATATAATAGAAAAATATCACTATAGTCTATGAAACATCATAATGAATGTGTTCAAATCTGAGTTTATTTTAACAAGCTGGCTACAGATTTGCAAATACAACATAACAGAGACAACAGAAATAGCATTTTTCTGTCAGATGGACAATCTGCTTTCATTCCTAAGTTGGAACAGAAATTACAAGCACTAAACTCTATCCTTCACTTTGCAATAGAGTTAGAATAGAGTTAGAATACCAAACATGTATTGACACTGTCCATTGTAATCGCTTCTCCACAACTGCCATTGAAGCTCTTTTAACAAACGATAAAGATAAGATTATAAGTCAGACATGGAAGATAAGCACTTGATAGGAACTTCACTTTGAACACCCAAAGACACACTGCTAAAGGAATGCTAGCTCTCTTATTTGCATCAATCAGTTTCTCCACCCAGAACAATGACCAGTGATGGAGCCTCGAACTCTAGCAATATTCGCAACCGGGAATAGGTGAAGCGAACAGACTTGAACTCAACGCCAAGAGATATTACCAGCAATATTCCATATCCATGAAAGAATGAAAAGATCCTCTCCGAAAGGTGACAGCTCCTCTCCACCCAAATGCCACTCAAGCAAAACGCACCAAGGAAAAATGGATGCACAAACCAGAAGTACTGTAGCAAACCTGACAGGAAATACATGTAACCACTGAAGCTAATCCCGTGAATGAGAAATTTCAATTTTTGGCCTTAGTATATGCGGCAAATATTTGAAGGAGCGCATCATCAGAAAGAATAGACGGCAACAATAATATTATCGGGGTGATAAATATAACCATAGCCTTAAAATTTTGCCCTTTCCTTTTTGTCCGATACAAATATCCTTATGCCCACTGTAAAAACTCACAATTTACATTAGTCAGCGGCAGATGTAGTATTTCCACAATGAAGACCCATAAAATGAGACCGCCCACCAATATTTGCACTCGGAACAATATTTAAATCGGCTTCCTTAATAATACTCTCCACAGATGTAAACTCGGCACATAATATTATCCACATATAAGCACCAACATTGGAATAGAGACAATCATCACCCTCTTTAATCATTTCGCAAAACACTATAATAATATATAATCTTATTTTTCAGACATATAAAATACCTCTGATTATTGCAAATTTGTCTTTGCAGGAAGACTTAACAAATTTGGCCGAAATGTAGACTTAACAATTGGAGAACTTTATTAAATAAAGTGACATTAATAATATTTATTTCATTTAAGTCACTTTTAATCAATTTAATTAAAATAAAGTCATCCTTTTAATATTTTATTTATTTCGACAACTTTAGAATAATCAATTTACTTAATCTATTTGTCAAGTTTTGGGGGGCATAACAATAATCATGTCAATTCTTACAATGTTCATGCGTCTGAAGCAGATTAGAGCCTTGTTCTCCATCAGTCTTCTTCTCTTGGCTCTATTGGCAGTTCCTTTTGCAGCATGGAACCTTTGTTTAACAGGATATTTTTATATTACAAAGCTTTATGCATGGTAGTTTTTTTAGGGTTTACCTTCTATTTTTATGTTATTTTGCTTCTTATATTTTCAATCTACGTTTAGTTTTGGCTATTTTTGCACATCTCACTAATTACTGTGATTTCATATACTTTTGACTCTTTGAGTCTAGTTGACTTATTTTGTCTATTTGTGGACATATCATATTGTCATTCTAATAAAATAAGTTAAACCAAAAGAGCTGTTAAAAAGAGAATTTATAAGAGGACCATACACAAATTGCTCACCTGAACACATCATGGAATCCACCAACTGCTTCATTTGTTGATATATGGCACTTAAACAATTGAATGATTTCATTAGCTGAGTCAGGTTTGCCTTTAAGATCAGGATGAGAACCTATCAGGGACATACATGAAGAGCAATGGACCGCAAACCATTCTACTGTATTGGAAACGCCATAAGGTCCCATCATGAATCCATTTCCATGATAAAAGCTAAATGTGTTTGTCCTCTCATGCTGAGATTCTGAAGTAATTTTGTTCTGTTCTGCTAATGCATTATCTGAATCATTACCACCACAACACTTAAGAAAGATCTTGCCTTCAGGTGCACCAGAAATATTTTGAGAAGTTGGCATCAATCTAGAATTGACCACACAACAAGTGTCCTTGCAATTTAATACAGGGTCCACAAATGTTGGAAATCTAGATAAATGCTCATCGATGGATTGCAAGGAAGGATCAACAATGCTTATTGATGCATTTGTATCCTTACAAGAGAGACTAGATATATCAGATGCTAGAATCCCCACTTCATCTTTCTCATCATGCACCATAGTTTCTGATTCTTGAATGTCACTGGAATTGGCATTTTCTGTCTTTGCTTGCTCAAACAGCAAGTCTGAAACACCAATGTAGTTGTTCCTGTTCTTTTCTCTCTTTTCTAGTATACTTCCTTCTTTTTCTCCAGCATCAAGCAAAGTGCCAGCTTTTTCCACAATGTTGTGACTTGAAATACTTTTCCGGTCACATATATGTTTTTCATTTTTGGCCAAATTTTCAGATTTCAAATTGCAGTTTAATGGGATATCATGAACTGAACTATTTATCTCACTTTCAATTTTTTTACCAGATTGTTTCTGAGGCTCATCATTATTGGGTACAATTCTCATGCCATGTTCATTAATAGCATCTCTTATAATCTCATCCATTCTGACTGTAATGGAAGTGTTCCCTACAAAGCATGTTCCTTTTGAAATACATGAGAACTTCTCAAAATTAGAAACTAACAACTGACTCACTCCCCCAAAGGAGCAGCAACATGTTCCAAACCAGTTATCTGCAACATCACGCCAATCAACAGATGGCAATTCATTGAAGGATCTGCAAAATCATAAAACCTTTTAGTGTCAATCAATTATAAATGGCATTCAAGAGTGCATGCATAAGAATAAAAATGAAATACATCCCATCATCTCTGCATTTAGCTTTCCTTGTTGGAAGTCCCCACTAAACAGGTTACAAAATTTTCAATTTTAAACATTCAAGTAATCTGAACATTTCATAGGAAGATAGGATGGAAATAAAGTTCCACCACAAGCCAAACATAACCCACCAGAAAGAGAGAGTTTAGCACCAGCCAAAAGAACCTTAAAAATCTCTTCAGAAAATAACTCTACACAATTAGCAGATTTCTGAAAACCTGTCTTGCCAACTTTGTATCAATCGTTGTTACACCAAATTTCAGCCATTGTTATCATGTAATATTTGGCTGAAATTTGGAGGTCATCTATGTTACACCAAGCTTCCAAGACAGGGATCACAGGAAACAGTGAGACATGTTTCCAATAGGACAAGGGACGGGAGGTATTTTTTAAGGGATGGCAATAAAAAAAGGGAGGAAAATTAAAGATAGAGACATTTTCAAATATTCAATGTGAGAAGGCATTCGCCATATTCATTGTATTGTTCCATATTATGAAACAGTGGAGCAGAGTTGAGAATTCATGAAATGACGTACAAATTAACAAAATTTCTATGTATAATCATTGAGTTGTCATTACCAATGTGCATCTACAATATAAAAAGGCTGAAAGACTACAACTACAAAATGACAAAATGTAGACAAGAAGATCTGCTGATACCTCTGCCTCATCTTTGCCTGAATCAAAGTCAGACATTTAATCTGAGTCGCTATTAATAAATTTAAATAAAATGAAAAATATTAAAATTAAAACGCTTCAAAATTTTAATTAAATCTAACCTAAATGATTAAATATTAATAGAACATCATACAATTATATATATTAATTAAAAGGCCAAAAAATATAAGTTTATACAATTATAAATGTTAATTAAAAAAACATAAAAGTTCGATAAATAATAAATATAATTGAAATCCTAGAAACCCTGAAGCACAAAAGTTTTATCATTTCAATGAGATAATTTTGACATTGTATTCATTTCATTTCCCTCAACACGTCATGGTGTCCTGGCTATCTTCTCCAATGGTGCAGTGTAATGATTCTGACGGTGTTGGATGGAGAAAGCATGCAACGTACGGCCCTAACACCCTCAAGAAAACGCGACAACTTCTCTGTAGGCCCTTTCAAGATGTCGTAGGGTCCCAGTTCGGTCTGCTCTCAAACTTGCATGTACGACCAATATGCCCTGTGATGTCAAAAAGCTCTGCACAGTCAAATAGTCCAACCCCGTACGGGCCTCGATTCCCACACAGCCCATACATTACCAGGCTTACTCCGTACAGTCAAAGATGTTGACTTGCCTCTCAAATTTGTACGGTGATGTCTCTATGATGGGTATAACAGTGTGTAGCCGTACGACAGATACTGAGTATGATTAGTTTTCCGAGTGCGGTGGACTAGTTCCACCCGTACGGTATGTTGCTGGTTCGTACAGTCAGTCGTACGGTGATGGTACAGTTTTGAATGAATACCTTGTAATGTATCAAGACGGTGATTATTATTGTGCACACAAATTACTAAATTGAATTGCCAGACATTTACGAGATTCACATAAGCAAAAGTACTTCAAATTAAATAATGACAATACTTCAGATTACAATGTCTTCGACAAAGAGCAGAGCAGAATAGCAGAATAGGGTGAGGAGTGACTCCCACCAAAACTATGGATGCCAAGTAGGGAGGATCTTTCACCTCCGAAATGGCAGACAACAGAACTCCAACTGGAATTCGCAATCACAATAAAATATCAAGTTTGGATACCTACAACAACACTATCCCGGCCTTAGTTTTCCACGTACAGTGGACTGGTTCCACCCATACGTATGCTATTGGTCTGTATAGTTAGTCGTACGCTGATGGTACAATTTTGGACAAATACCTTGTAATGTATCAAAACGGTGATTATTATTGTGCACAGAAATTACTAAATCGAATTGCCAAACATTCACAAGATTCGCATAAGCAAAAGGACTTCAGATTCAATAATGATAGTACTTCATATTACAATGTCTTCGACAAAGAGTAGAGCAGAATAACAAAATAGGGTGAGGCGTGACTCCCACTGAAACTGTGGATACAAGTAGGGAGGATCTTTCACCTCCGAAATGGCAGACAACAGAACTCCAACAGGAATTCGCAATCACAATAAAATAGCAAGTTCGCATACCTACAACAACGCTATCTCGGCCTTATATATGGCTTCAGGGAAATATCCCGAAGGATTACAAAAGATGCCGACACGGCCAACACGCTAAACTAATAAAAATAAAAAGGGCCCGAGAGATAATAAAATTAATGTCAGGGCCAAACATACAAAAATTATTAAATTTATTTATTTAATAATATTGGGGGCATCACATGCAGCCAAGCAAGTTCATATTAGAACTGATAAATTATAGTGATTCTCTCTTACGGCTATCTTTTTTTATCTTTTTAGAGCACAGGACGTCCATTGTCCTTGGCCATTTCCTATCATTTTCTACATGTGTCCAAAATATTTGCCACCCAAGGTTGGATCAGGGGTGTCCCAAGAACATTTCTAAGGCATAATCATATCCTTGAAAGTACCATGCATAGAGATGCCTAGAAAAGCCTCAAGGACACCACCCTAAACATAATAGGATGATAGAGCCCAGATTTTACGTTTGACTTCCAACTAGTTGTCATGCTTATAGCACAACAAA
This sequence comes from Thuja plicata, assembly GCA_018584345.1. NCBI lineage: Eukaryota > Viridiplantae > Streptophyta > Pinopsida > Cupressales > Cupressaceae > Thuja > Thuja plicata. Next base: position 980,362 of record MU227083.1, read on the forward strand.
AAATACAAATGGTGGATGTGGCATCGTTTACAAATGAGGTCATAAATAAAGTCAAAACCAATTAATATGGAACCTTCAACAAAATTTCTTGGTGGCAAACAATTTGATTTCAAATAAATTCAAATCCACAAGGCTCACAAAGTCAAGAACAAAGCTTAAATCCAAAACTGATTCCCATCTCCCTTCTACATGTGACTTGTGCATAGAATTTTCTTGAACATAATCAAAATCTCCAAAAAAAATGGTGTTATATAACAATCTTAAATGACTTGAAACTTATCAGACAATGAGAAAATTTTCCACCCATATCCAAAGCTATGAATCTAAGAAAGTATGTTTTTTTTTTTTTGTTGATGCCATAGGAATCCCTGCGGCCCAACCTAACGCCCAGCCGACCTTGCCTTGGTCTTACTTTTTGTTGCCAGGTTGGGGACAGGAAGGGGCAAGCATGGGGCGAGACTAATCCTCTGGGGATGTACCAATAGCGCGCAAGCCAGTACATCGGGCCACTCTGCGCTTTGGAGTCAAACACATGGGGCAAAACTAATCCTCTAGGGAAGTAACAACAGCCCGCAAGCCAGTACATCGGGTCAGTCTGGGCTTTGTACTCGAACTCGAGACCACTGGGGAGCAAACCCAAGGCCCAAGCCAACTCCACTACCCGTGCGGGCAATCTAAGAAAGTATGTCATGTCCTTTTAAAAGGGAAAATTAATTAAATATTTGAATTGGGTTGTCAAAAAGAAATATTAAAAGACAGTTATATAATTTTATTTTTTTTGAAAAGGAATTTCAAATGTCACTAGACCTACGGTGCAAAAGGGAGTTTAAACGAGACAATTATATTTTTAAAGACTTCGAGGAATATTGTCAAATTAAAATTATTTAGTTCCTCAAAATAAACTTATAAATAAGAGTGTTTTTGAAAAGCTTCTACATGCTTTTTGAAACAATTTAATTTTCTCGAGAACAAACATGTGTTCTCTTGATGACACCCTTTGGATTAATGAAGTTTCAAGGACAAAAACCCTCCTAGTTTTCAATGCAATTTCATAGAGGGATTGGCATAGTGCTTCAATGGATTCATGATTTCCATATTTTCCAATTTAAGTGTGATTTTATTGATTTATAGATTTCAATGAGTTTATTCCTGTTCTTGCATCAGTGAATGTTTACAAATTGTTGGTGCGTTGTTTGTTTTCAGATTTTAAAGTGAATAATGTATATATTTTTCAATGCATTTTATCAGAAACCTTTTAATGAGATTTCCCAACTATAGATCATAGCCTTCAAATCTGGCCGGCCATACCATGTACTATCCATTGGTTGAATTTGTTGTAATTACTATCGACTTTGGGTGCCGAGTTATTCATGACAATTCCCTTTCAAGAGGTGTCATACCCATTATTGTATGCCTATTGAAATATAGTCATGATGTCATACAGATTTGGGAAGAGCCATTAACCCCACCATACAGCTGAAGAATAGAAAAATTTATGATTAATATTTTAAATGATTTTTATAGCTGGAAGCTATATTTATTGTCAGATTACTGAGTTTTTTCTGTATGCTATAGCCACCTTGGGAACCATACAGATCCTTATTTCTGTTGTAATCTTCAAAGAAAGTTCACACTTTTTTATTTGCAAGAAAACAATCTCTGTTTTGTAGGTTCCATTAGCTGCAGCCCATGAGAACTAGTTGGTCACAGCTTTTGCTTATTTATCTCTAACATCACGAATTAAGATTTGTTTCTGCCATAACTCTTGAAGGAACAAGATCCAACATCTCTTGTTTTGGTCTGCCATACATTTTGGGAGAAACAATAAGATATTATCATTTTAAGCCTACAATTTATAATGGTTTAAGCTGCTAGGAAGAATTACATGAATCATACCATGGCTATGTGGTATTTGTATAGAAATTTGTGAGTTTTGAAAAGCTATTTATCTGATTTCAAGGTAACAGCCAATTGTGGAAGAGTTTAAAATTATAGCTGCTGCATATTTTTTCACTTTTTCAATTCAATCAGAGCTTGGTTGTGCATTCTATTATCGTATATATACCAGCATTATTTGCAAATCAACCTACCAAAACTTTGAAAGTATCATAGATGTCAAACAGAAATTTTACATTCCTCACTATTTTATCAGCTATCTGGTGCAGATTCAACATTGTTTCCCTCTCGATCATACCAATTTAAAATTCCAAGTAATTTACATTTTAAAGCAAAAGGTTTGCCAATTGGTTGATGAAATGTCAATATCAAAATGTTGGACAAATGTGTTGAGATAATTCCTGGATTAGGAGTAATTGTTGTTTTCTAAATTGTAACAAATTGGACAATTTATTGCCAATTTGAAGCAACATTTATTATGTTAAAAGACACTGGCCTTATTCTTGTCGTAAAATATCTTGGTCAGTTTATCCGTTGGATCCTTTTTCTTTTTTGTACGTTTTCCGGGTTCCCCCTTAGGCATTTATCACAATCAAGTGACTTAGTCTACCATTTTAGCAGTGAAGCAATTCCACTTGCATTTGGCCAGTTTGGCCTGATCAGAATTTACATCTCACTATCAACCATTTTCGCTTGATCAATTTTATGAATTGGACAGATAGCCGCCGATTCTTTCAGTTAATTCCATTATCCTCGTAATAATCCCTGTATGCTGTAACTTTGCCAACATCAAGAACTTAATGATTAGGAAAAATTAGAACTTGAATGATTGCAAAAACTTTATCTGGATTTGAGCTAATGCCCTACAAGGGTTATTACATTGGTATCAAAGCTGGTGGTCTTGTCAGCTTGTTCGAAGATTAACATTCTAATACATACCTTATCAATTGCATGTCAGAGTTTTGTTGTTGCATGTCAATATTAGAGCTGGTATTATTACCAACTAGTGAATCACGAGGTTGTCGGATATTGTTGCCAATTTCAATATATATGAAACTCTTTCTACAGAGCTTCGAAGAGATTTCTTTTCCACGCTACAAGGAATTGATGAGATCATCAGTAGAAGAAACTGCTAAATGGTTTGTATAATACTAGAATCTATCACCAGATTTGAAGGTAGCCTTATCATTTGAAGAACATGTAGAATTTTCTTTACCAAACTACCTGAAATGGATAAGAACAATGTAATGTCCCCAATTTTAGCAAGGTCATTGAATGGATGGTGCAGGGTCATTATCGCGATCCTCGTGGTCTGGCAAGGTGTTTAGAGGGTCTTTGGTGTGAACTTACTATTTATAGTAAGTCAATGGATAGTTCCGATGAGCTCAGATGAGTTAGAGGAGTTGAGTGATGCTCTAAGTTTTCATTTCTAGCTTCCGGTTTGGGCTCCAAGAATCTTGGAGAGAGCGTCTATTTTTAGTAAGTCACCCCGTCAGGTTCATTCATCATCTTTTATCATCAGGATCACTCCAGTGCAGACAGATTTCAATTCTAATGCTTCTTCAGTTGTTTTCGCAAGACGAGTGAATTATTATTATTTAGTTAAATTTGCTAAGGTTGCCATTATTGTTGGTATTATTTGTTGGGCACCTTAGTGTTATAGCTCGTCGGAACCAGAGTGAAAAGTTTTAAATCTTGGGCACAAGAAACAGGGACCTTGCGTATCATAATTTCATGATATTAATGAAAAGGTCATTTTTGGAGCCAAATGAGTTAATAAATTATATTACTCAATATGTGCCTAAGTATAAAAGTGCTTCAAGTGAAAAGTGTGTGAGAGAAGACACTTTTTAATTATAAAAGCAATAGGCAAGGCATTCATTCACTATCGATTGATTATATGATATTTTGTTTGTTTTCTCTGAGGAGAAGTTCTGATCTGTGCCCTTGCTGAAGTATAAGGGTCAAATTGGCTTCTGGAAGACTGATTCTTCCGAAGTTAATCTCTTATTGGTTGCTGAAGTATAACCAATCCTTCTTCCATATTGTCTGCCTGTTACTAGAGGAAGAAGTAATTCTGAAATTGTTTATGCACACTGAGGGTGCGAATTAATTCTGAAAAAAGAACAAGGGTTTGTTCATTTATGACAGCAAGGAATTGGAAATTTCTTGATGTTTTGTGTTCTTCAAATTGGCTAAATACCAATGAATTGCAGCGGTTCAATCTGAATTACAATCATGCCATTGAAGGAGATTTACATGCTTGTTTTGGTAGCAGCGTTTCTTGTGGACAGAACTGCGGATTGTTAATGGTGTTTGAGTGTTGCCTGTAGCGTGGGAAATTATAGTGACTGGGCGTCGCCTTGCTAAGGCATCAACGTTAGACTACCAGCCGCACCCAACTTGTAACGCGTGGAGAGAGTGGAAGTATGGCATCAGTATGTAATTGCTGCGGGTAGTGGTGGAGATTTGTGGCCAGCAAGTTTCGAAGACTTTGAGGTAGTCTCACCTTGTTTACCAACCATTATTAAGGTGCTTCATTATTATTTTCAAAGCGTGCCATTCTAGGTGTGAAATTTGCTTAATGTAATTGCAGTCAATTTTATACATGATGAAAATACAAAAGATAGCGTATATTGTCTCAAAGGAAAATTATCAAAAATTGTTTCTTTAGAATTCAGTCTTTGCATTGTTATTTTTAAGAAGAGTCAGGCAGGCTCATTACAGTGGTTGGATTGAAAATCACAATTTGAAATTGATTATATAAATAAAGGGATATTTTCTTGCGAAGTTTATTATTTTGTGGTTGCAAAATCTATCAATTCTCAGCGGAACAATTCAGGTTCATTACAAACAAGAGGTAGACAAGTGCACAAAAAAAGAACCAAAAAACGTACAAAGGACATGGGCAAATGCTGGATCCAACAAAACCTCAAAAGGTCAAGAATAACACAATGATGGAGAAGTATCAAGAAGAGATACTATGAGTTGCAAGAAACTAAAGTTTATCACTTTGAGCAAGGAAAACATAAATCCCTTATATGAGGGTACAACAACTCCTGTCCAAGAGGCAAAATGGTAAAAGACACCACTCTCAATAAGAGTATTTAAATCCCTTGTATGAATCAGAAATTATGGCAATCGAAAATGAGGAAGAAAGTCCAGAGTTGCAAGAATGTAAAATGAAGAATATTTTGGAAGAATATTCCATTCAAATGAAAGATATGGGAAATATATTTTTTTGACTTTTGATAGTGCAGACAAACCAAATGTATATCTTCATGAAGTCAACATGAAAATATCACCTATTGAACGCACAAATGGGAAAGATGGTCTTATTCTGAACACACCCATCAATCCTCAAATGAGTGAATCTATGCTCATTCAAGGGATATTTGAAAAAATGATGATGAGAAGAATACTAGACACTTCAACAAAGGTTGACATGCATTCTGAGCATCCTTATGAATTCAGGTTGGAAAATCAACAAGAATATGAGGTGCAGCTCCAAAATGACCTTATTGTAGGGGTGTAAAGATATAGTATTGCTTTTCAGCTTGCTGAAATTTTCATATGAGCAACTTATGATAAGCAGTTTGACAATAACCATGGTGATTGCTCAAGGTATCACAATTATGATATTAGCAGAAAATTGGTATTCTCGTAAGAATTTTGTTATCATAAAAAGTGTGGATACATTGGATAAGGTCACCACTTTCAGCAACAAGAAAACAAATTCATTCACTCAAGCTTGTCTATGCAAGAGTATATGGGATCCGAGTAATATTTTTAAACAATGAGGACCAATACTAAAGTTTGAGATGGTGCCTGCATCAGGTTCTTCCCTAATACCTCATGCTATTGGTTTTCTAATGATTCATGGTGCTGATTATGGAGATTGCAAAACAACTCTCAAGGTTGTGGAGAATAGGGATTTGATGGAGTTAGTTTATAACTGAACCCATCAAGATTGTGAAGCAGTTCTTCCAAGGGAAATTTTCAAAATTTGATGATTTAAAGCCTTCCTTAGGTAGTTAACTCATGTGAAGCATATGAGAAATAATCAGCATCAAAATTATATCAGCTCAGGTATGCAGATCTTTCTCACAATGTGAAAGATATGTTAGTTAGTATAGGTCATGTGCCAATCCACAAGTAAATTTCCTTTTGTTTATGAAAATACTTCCAAGACCTCCTTAAGTGGGTTCCAGATCTATATGGTAAAAATGTGTCCTTGTATTGTTTATCATTATCATTGTTATTTGTCTAGCCTCTACTCCTCGCGAGCACACACTCTTTGTAATGTCCCCAATCCCACAGTAGGCCAGTATGGCGCCTGGTTAGTCTATCTCCCCCATCCGAATAGGCTAAAGGCTTCTTTCAGAGGATGTCAGCCAGTCACAGGCTTCAGTGGGGGAGCATTTATTATTTAGGCTCATTTTATGTTAGTTAGTATAGGTCATGTGCCAATCCACAAGTAAATTTCCTTCTGATTATGAAAATACTTCCAAGACCTCCTTAAGTGGGTTCCAGATCTATATGGTAAAAATTTGTCCTTGTATTGTTTATCATTATCATTGTTATTTGTCTAGCCTCTACTCCTCGCGAGCACACACTCTTTGTAATGTCCCCAATCCCGCAGTAGGCCAGTATGGCGCCTGGTTAGTCTATCTCCCCCATCCGAATAGGCTAAAGGCTTCTTTTAGAGGATGTCAGCCAGTCACAGGCTTCAGTGGGGGAGCATTTATTATTTAGGCTCATTTTATAAAGTAAAGTCACTTTACTTTATAAAAAGATATTATAAAGTCACTTTATGACTTTAAGTTACTTTATTTTATAAAAGTGACTAAGTAACTTAAGTGGGCTCCTTTATCCCACATTGCTTAAGTTGTGGAGTTTTCCCTCACTTCGAGGTTATAAAAGAAAACGGCTTTCTTGGGAAAAGCACCATGAAATATTAAAAACAAGGAATTAAATACTTGGTTGCTTTTGTGACTGGATTTCTTGAGGACGTAGCCCCTTAAGGAAAGATTGGGAAACTGGACGTAGCCCCGGTATTCTCATTAATGGTGGAATCACTTTCAGATTTCATATTGGAGCTTAAATGTGTAAGTAGACTAATCAAACATCTTTGCCTCACTATGCTGGTTCATTAAGGTACTTTACAATTACCATAGCAAGAACATCTCAGTCAGATTACAACAGTTGGATACTTCGAAACCTTCTTGGTAAAAATATTCAAAGTCATAGCAAGCCACGAAAAGGGAGGACACATCTCATTCATACATTCAGAGAGCACAGGGGCCAAGTCTTATGGTCTGCTACTTCGTTAATACTGACCAACAAACTATCTTTGGGCTTACGGTAAATATAGACTGGATGTCTATGGGGATTTGTGATTAGGCTGAAGCCGCGGGTGATACCACTACTACAGTCGTGGAGGCAACAACATTCAATACTCATCTACCGGAACTCCCGTGGTTGGACTGTAGTGCATGCGGGTCGTAACTCACAAACAGCTCCTCCCACAGTCGCCTCTAATACCAACGCAGGTTTCATTCAGTGATTGTCGGATACTGGTCGGGCTAAGTGGTAAGGAGAGGCACCTGCAAGCAAAAGCGATAACAAGTCGTGGACGGGACTGCAGTCGCATCATCCCTCTGCAACAAAACACCCTGCAGTAGCCTGAGAGCCATGTTGGGTCGTGGTTAATGTCAAAGGACGTGGTGCCGGATTCATACCAAACTTCGCGGAAATCCTCACGCTGATTCCAAGGTGCATATAATACTATCTTTTCCGTCTTGGAGAAATATATATAGATATCCGCAGATTTCCAACGTCTCTAGTGTATTCGTGTTGAACTTGAAATAAGGGAAATAGTGATTGTAATGTAAGTGAGACTTTTACAATACATAAGTTTTGCTTGATTAAATAAGAATCTCCAGCAGTAGTGAGTTAGATGTATTGTTGCTTGGTACTCCTATTCTCATTGGTTATAGTAAACAAGAACAAATTTATATATGTCATGCATACTGTAAGAACAGTACCGACTTTCCATGAATAGAGAATTTGCAGCCCTTGCCTTGAAACAACAAGTTAGAAAAATTACAGTGATACAGACAGATTTTAAAATACAGATGTATAATAGATGTTCAGTTGGAAACTAGTCCAGTTATATAGTCCTTTCCCTACTTTAGAACATTACAGTGGTATCAGAGCCTTGATCTTGCCATCCTAGCGGGATTATTATTATCAGATTTTCAGTCTGGTTCAGCAATAGCCATGTTAGCCAGGTATGCACAGTAGGCACAGGACGCCCGGATTTAGACATAACAGGGTTGAGCAAGAACAGACAGATTCTTTCGTACAGGTTGACATTGAGAACAGTCATACAGAAGACGAGGAGTTTGCTTTGGAACAGGCCATTCCAGGTAGGAAAATGACTGATGAGACGGATAGAAAGGCCACGGAAACATTGCGACAGATACAAGATGGACAGGACCATATTGTTGATGTCATACACTAGCTTACAGCGGTTATCCAGCAGTTGTCAGTCATAGCCAGGAGGCCCACTAGCCATCACAGTGGTGGAGGCAGCGTAGCGAGATCACCTAGGGCAGCTAGGGCCCCCACTCGTACGTCTGATAGGCCCTTCATGCCTAACTTTGCGAATATTAATGCAGGGGAAGAGGTAGCACCCCCAGAGGCCACAGGCATTCTTTGAGAGCATGTGATGACCATGCATGACAAGTGGAATATGTTACCAAACAATGTCAAAGCAAATTTGACTTTTCCCCAGTACATGGTCTAGAAGAGAGAGTTCGGCAGGAACCAGCAAGATAGAAGACCCAGGGGTCCGAATAGGGATTTAAAACATGCTATGAATAACTTGACTCTCCCTACATTTGATGGTAGTGGTAGGACATCCGCTAGAGCTTGGATTCACAAGCCAGATACCTTCTTGACTCTCAAACCCATGTCGGAGACTGAGGCAATTAAATTTGCCACTATGCATTTAGAGGGAGCTGCATATGATTGGTGGCATCACGGCCTTGTCACCCAGGATCACGGATTGATTGCTTCCTATGAGATCTTCACCACGAGATTGATCACCCGTTTTGATAGGAAAGACATAGAGGTCTACTACAGGGAGTTAGCTCAGCGAAAACAGAGTGGGTCATTAGAGCATTACATTGATGAGTTTCAGAGGATCTCCATTATGGTTTCGGACATTTCAGAAAAGAGAAAGGTAATGTTGTTTATTGAGGGCTTACAGAATAAATTTAGGGGGTTGGTTAGAGTTCTCAAACCAGACACTTTGGATGATCCTATTAAGTTAGCTCATGATTTGGATTCACCTTCCTCCATTTTACAGCCACCTAAGAAACCCTTCAAGGGATCCTCTTCATTCCAAAAAAAATAAAAAACAGTATAAGAGTATGCCTCCTAGGCTGGATTTTGAGACTAGAAATGAGTTGAGGAGGAAGTTATGCTTTACTTGCAAGGGAGCCTTGGACTCCAGATCACAGGTGCCTCGGGAAAGGCAAACTACATTATATTGAGGTAGCTTCTGAAGATGAATACGAGCAGTATGAGGACAATGATGAGGAGGCTCAGGTAGAGCAATCAACAGCAGGAAAGAAGAAGAAAGCCCCCAACGAGCAGCCCCCAATTACTTTAGCATCCCTTTCAGGGATTCCTACATGTCACCCTTTTCGTTTGAAGGGAGCAGTTAGAGGGCAGAGGATTGTTTGTCTTTTAGATACAGGTGCTACACATAATTTTATCAGCACAGGTATGGTCTCTAGGAGGAGGTTACAGGTAGATGACATTCCAGAGTTTGAGGTCAAGGTGGCAGGAGGGGACTTGTTGAGTTGTACAGGGAAGATCACTGGTCTTCCAATTCACTTTGGAGATTACCTTTTAGAGGCAGACTTTTATGTCGTTGACCTAGACAGTTTGGATGCGATTTTGGGTATGCAATGGTTGCAGACTCTAGGGAGTTACACCATTGATCACAAGCTGAAACAATTGGAGTTTATGCAGGGTGATCAGCAGGTGATTCTTAAGGCCATGCCAGATGGTGGGCCTAGATTAGTAAATACCCACAGGATGGAGGCCATCATGAGACAGTGATATGGAGTGGGCAGCCCAGTGCTTCATATCCTCTAAACCCACACCAAATTCAGGGCAACAGGTTCACCTTGATGTTCAGAAGGTGCTTGATAAGCACAAGCGGGTTTTCGAGGACATTCCGCCAGGCATACCTTTAGACAAGGGATTTGAGCATATCATAGAGATGGAGGGCGCTAAGCCCATGATTACTACACCTTATCGTCTTCCGAGGCACTATAAGGAGGAGATAGAGAAGACGATAAAGGAGCTCCTAGACATGGGACACATCAGGCCCAGTTGCAGTCCCTTCGCTTCTTCAGTGGTCTTAGTGAAGAAGGATGGTACTCTTCGCATGTGTATTGATTACCGTGCACTGAATAAGAGGACCATTAAGAACAGGTACCCTATTCCCCGGATTGATGAGTTGTTAGATGAGCTACATGGGGCAGTTTACTTCTCGAAGATAGATCTTCAATCAGGGTACCATCAGATACGTGTCCGTGAGGAGGATGTTCATAAGACGGCATTCAGATGTCACTACGAGCACTACGAGTTTCTAGTGATGCCATTTGGGCTCACTAATGCACCAGCCACCTTTCAGTCTTGCATGAATTATTTATTCAAGAAACAGTTACACAAGAGTGTTCTGGTATTCTTTGATGATATCTTGGTCTTCAGCAGGACTTGGGAGGAGCACTTGAAGCACTTGGATGAGGTTCTTAGCATCATGGAGAGTCAGTCTTTATTTGCAAAAGAATCCAAGTGTCAGTTTGGGTTGACAGAGATCCTCTATCTGGGACATGTAATAGGGGCAGATGGAGTCAAGGTCCATCAGGAGAAGATACAGGCAATCTGGGATTTGGCCGCCACCATGAAATGTGTCAGACTTGAGAGGGTTCCTTGGGTTATGTTCTTACTATAGGAGGTTTGTAAAGGGATTCTCTCAGACAGCAGCACCCCTCACCGATCTCACTCAGAAAGGGGCTTTCAGGTGGACAGATGAGACAGAGATAGTCTTTGATAGACTCAAGCGGTTTTAGCACTACCGGATTTCTCTCGTCTGTTTGTTTTAGAGTGTGATGCCTCAGGTAACGGAATTAGTGCAGTATTGATGCAGGACAGGCATCCCATAGCCTACAAGAGCAGAAAACTTAAGGACAACGAGAGGTTGTACTCCACATATGACAAGGAAATGCTTGTCATCATGCACGCCTTAGCTAAATTTAGGTAGTATCTGGTGGGTGGCAAGTTTAAAGTTAAAACGAATCACAACAGCTTGCGCTACTTCCTGGAGCAGAAAGTGTTGAACGAGAGTCAGCAAATGGGTCAGTAAAATCCAGGCGTACGATTTTGACATTGAGTATGTCAAAGGCAAAAATAACATTGTGGCTGACGCACTGTCTAGGAGACCTTCAGTTGTAGCTTGTTGTGTTCTATCCGAGATTTCCACAGATTGGAAATCCCACTTACTCGTTGAGTATTCTAAAAATACTCAAGCATGTCAAATTTTGGACGGGCAGCTTCCAAAAAGCAAGTACAAGGTAATGGATGACATCATTTTCTAGAAGGATAGGATTTACCTAGTGCCAGATTCTAAGCTTAAAGCTAAGATAATGAGGGTTGTTCATGATGCGCCCACAGCAGGACATCCGGGGTTTTTTAAAACCTACAGGCAGGTTAGAGAGAGGTTCTCATGGAAGGGCCTCAAGGACGATGTCCTCCAAGATGTCAGAGAGTGTCAGACTTGTCAGCAGAACAAGTCCAAACACGAGCACCCGGCCGGTTTACTGCAGCCCCTACCCATTCCTGCCCAAAAGTGGGAAGGTATTTCAATGGATTTCATTACTGGTTTGCCGAGAGTACAGGGCAGGGATAGCATTTATGTGGTGGTGGACAGACTTACTAAGTTTGCTCACTTCTTTGCCATTTCAGCAGATTGGGCAACTGCACAGGTGGTTGAATTATTCTTCCGAGAGGTTTTCAGGCTGCATGGTCTTCCCAAGACCATTGTTAGTGACAGGGACAGTAAATTTCTCAGCACCTTTTGGCAAGAGTTGTTCAGATTGGCAGGCACCGAATTGACTCCTAGCACCAGTTACCATCCGCAGATGGATGGTCAGACAGAGATCGTGAACAAGTGGGTAGAAGGTTATCTCCGAAATTATGTAGCGGAGCCAACACTAATTACCATCCGCAGACGGATGGCCAGACGGGGATCGTGAACAAGTGGGTAGAAGTTTATCTCCGGAATTATGTAGCAGGGCAGCAAAGGGCCTGGGTCAGATGGTTGTACTTGGGGGAGTTTTTGTAATGACCCGAACAGGGTATCTCCCGAATTTTCACAAATAATCTCATGCAGATATAAACAAATACGTTTATGCAATAAACCATGGATTCAACAGTAATAAACCAGCAATATATATTCCATTTAAACCCTCAGCAACATTGTTGCATTATAAAATAACAGTGGGATTTCTCACAATCCAAATCTGAACTCAACATGCAACAGAATATCAAATAACAGAAAAGAACCTATGAATACAATGGCGAACTCTGCTATGAATCCACACCGAAGATGAACTGGGTTTCTGTCAAATCCACCGAGAAAGCCTAAAGGTTTCCGTCCTCAAGTTTCAGAACCAAAAGCTAAAGCTCTCTGGATTCTCCAAGAGAAAATAAACTCATAAAACTAAATATGCACAATGAGACTCCAGGTCTTCTTTTAAAACTGCAGTTGTGACTCTTCAGTTTCCTCACTGTGTCTCTTCATATTCCACTTAAAGTCACTTTTTAAATAAATATAACCGTTAGGTTATAAAGTGACATGATAAAATAAAGTAAGGAATCTTCTGGCATTAAAACGGAGGGCCAAACAAACTCGGATGAAGACGAGTGATAGCTTGCCGGAAAGCTCTTGACGAGACGCTCCAAGTTCACTACTAAAATGCCAGGAAAACTGAGTTCTGCCGACTTACTATAAATAGTAAGCACCCTGGAAACCTTGTGGAAACTACTCCGATTGGCCTGAAACTGAAAACGCCTAGGCCAAACATCCCTCTGATCACTTGCCAAACCTCGGTTAGCACACCGGACCATCCAAATTTGAACTCAACATGCAACAGAATATCAAATAACAAAAAAGAACCTGTGAATACAATGGCGAACTCTGCTGTGAATCCGCACCGGAGATGAACTGGGTTTCCGTCCAATCCACCAAGAAAGCCTAAAGGTTTCCGTCCTCAAGTTCCAAAACCGAAAGTTGAAGCTCTCTGGATTCTCCAAGAGAAAATAAACTCATAAAACTAAACATGCACAATGAGACTACATGTCTTCTTTTAAAGCTGCAGTTGTGACTCTTCAGTTTCCCCACTGTGTCTTCATATTCCACTTAAAGTCACTTTTTAAATAAATATAACCGTTGGGTTATAAAGTGACATAATAAAATAAAGTACGAAATCTTTTAGCATTAAAACGGAGAGCCAAACGAACTCGGATGAAGACGAGTGATAGCTTGCCGGAAAGCTCTCGGCGAGACGCTCCAAGTCCACTACTGAAATGCCAAGAAAACTGAGTTCTGCCGACTTACTATAAATAGTAAGCACCCTGGAAACCTTGTGGAAACTGCTCCGATTGGCCTGAAACTGAAAACGCCTAGGCCAAACATCCCTCTGATCACCTGCCAAACCTCGGTTAGCCCACTGGACCATGATGAACAGGCTAACTAAAAGGCACAAAATAATGTGCTCCAAAAAGGGGACATTACAGTTTTGCTACAACTCCACCTACCTTATGACTATTGGCATGTCACCATTTCGAGCTCTCTATGGCAGCGAACCATTATCTTTCATATACTTGGCTCTTCAAGACAGCAGGGCGCCGATTGCGAGAGACTGGCTACAGGACCATCAGGATATCCTTAAGTCTCTCAGTGAGAACATTCAGAGGGCTCAGAATCAGCAAAAGATGTATGTTGATCGACACCGGATAGAGCGGACTTTTGAGGCAGGGAATTTGGTTTACCTTCGTCTCTAGCCATACAGGCCGAGCTCTCTAAAGAAGAGTGGATCGGAAAAGCTCAAGCCCAGATTTTATGGTCCCTACCACATCTCCAGGAGGGTGGGTGAAGTGGCGTATGAGCTCGAGCTGTCGGCCGACAGCTAAATTCATAATGTTTTTCATGTGTCTTGCCTCAAGAAGGCAATAGGATAGCAGATAGTCCCTTAAGTTGGACTACCCCCACTTGAGGAGGGTAAATTGGTTTTGGTGCCAGCTGAGGTGATCGAAATCAGAGAGAGGAAGTTGCGGAACAGGGCTATCAGAGAATACTTGATTCGATGGAAGGACTTACCGATAGAGAATGCTACATGGGAGGGTGAGTCTATTCTGCAGCACCCTGCATTGAGATTGCTTGAGGGCAAGCAATCTCAGGAAGGGAGGACTGTAATGTCCCCAATCCCGCAGTAGGCCAGTATGGCGCTTGGTTAGTCTATCTCCCCCATCCAGATTGGCTAAAGGCTTCTTTCAGAGGATGTTAGCCAGTCACAGGCTTCAGTGAGTGAGTATTTATTATTTAGGCTCATTTTATAAAGTCACTTTACTTTATAAAAAGATATTATAAAGTCACTTTATGACTTTAAGTTACTTTATTTTATAAAAGTGACTTAAAGTAACTTAAGTGGGCTCCTTTATCCCACATTGCTTAAATTGTGGAGTTTTCCTTCACTTCGAGGTTATAAAGAAAATGGCTTTCTTGGGAAAATCACCATGAAATATTAAAAACAAGGAATTAAATACCTGGTTGCTTTTGTGACTAGATTTCTTGAGGACGTAGCCCCTTAAGGAAAGATTGGGAAACTGGACGTAGCCCCGATATTCTCATTAATGGTGGAATCACTTTCAGATTTCATATTGGAGCTTAAATGTGTAAGTAGACTAATCAAACATCTTTGCCTCAGTATATTGGTTCATTAAGTTACTTTACAATTACCATAGCAAGAACATCTCAGTCAGATTACAACAGTTGGATACTTTGAAACCTTCTTGGTACAAATATTCAAAGTCATAGCAAGCCGCGAAAAGGGAGGACACATCTCATTCATACATTCATAGAGCACAGGGGCCAAGTCTTATGGTCTGTTACTTCGTTAATACTGACCAACGAACTATCTTTGGGTTTACGATAAATATAGACTGGACGTCTATGGGGATTTGTGATTAGGCTGAAGTCACGAGTGATACCACTACTGCAGTCGTGGAGGCAAGAACATTCAATACTCATACACCGGAACTCCCGTGGTTGGACTGTAGTGCACATGGGCCGTAACTCACAAAGGACTCCTCCCACAGTCGCCTCTAATACCAGCGCGGGTTTCATTCAGTGATTGCCGGATACCAGCCGGGCTGAGTGGTAAGGAGAGGCACCTCCATGCGGAAGCGATAACAGCAAGCCGTAGACAGGACTGCAGTCGCGTCATCCCTCTGCAACAAGACACCCCGCGGTAGCCTGAGAGCCGTGTTGGGTCGTGGTTGTTGTCAAAGGATGTGGTGCCGGATTCATACCAGACTTCGCGGAAATCCCCACGCTGATTCCAAGGTGCATATATACTATCTTTTCTGTCTTGGAGAAATATATATAGATATCCGCAGATTTCCAACACCTAGGGCCCGTTTGGTTGAGGGGTGGAATGGGAATTGAACGGGAATTGGCATTTCTGAATTCCCAAAATGTTCAATTCCCTGTTTGGTTCCAAAATTAAAAATTGGAATAGGGTTATGCCAATTCTAATTTTGGG
>MU227083.1:996970-1011575 GCA_018584345.1 Thuja plicata
ACGTGTGTATGTGTGTATATATATACACATATGTGTATATGTGTATACATGTGTATATATACACATGTATGTATGTGTATACATGTGTATATACATACATGTATGTGTATATATATATGTGTGTGTGCACATGTGTATATATACATGTGTGTATATACACACACATGTGTGTGCGTGTATATATACACACACATGTGCGTATATGTGTGTGTATATACACATGTGTGTGTGTATACACATGTGTGTATATATGTGTATGTGTGTATATGTGTGTGTATATATGTGTATGTGTGTATATGTGTGTGTATATATGTGTATGTGTACAAAAACAAAATTCCAATTCCAATTCTAGTTGTGTGGAACCAAACACAAAATTTGCATCTTCTCAGTCATCTTCCAGGTGAACCAAACAGGACAGCCATATTCTAGAATTCATTTTTGAGAATAGCACAAACCTAGAATGGATTCAATTCTAGAATTGGCAATTCCAGCATGCACAAATTCCGCCAACCAAACGGGCCCCTAGTGTATTCATGCTGAACTTGAAATAAGGGAAATAGTGATTGTAATGTAAGTGAGACTTTTACAATACATAAGTTTTGCTTATTTAAATAAGAATCTCCAGCAGTAGTGAGTTAGATGTATTGTTGCTTGGTACTCCTATTCTCATTGGTTATAGTAAACACTGTAAGAACGACACCGACTTCCCATGAATAGAGAGTTTGCAGCCCTTGCCTTGAAACAGCAAGTTAGAAACATTACAGTGATACAGACAGATTTTAAAATACAGATGTATGATAGATGTTCACTTGGAAACTAGTCTGGTTATATGGTCCTTTTCCTACTTCAGAACATTACACTCTTTACCATCATCATCATTGTTGTTGTAGAAGTGGAAATACCAAACACAGGGTTTCACTTGGGTGAGCCCCTATACAGCACAAACTCTTTTCCTCTTTCCATTTTGCAAATGTGTAGGTTGCTGTGGTGAAAGGAAGATTTGACCTCGCAAGCCTTTTGGATATTCCTAAAATCTTTTCTATTGTCTTTCCTAGTTTATAATAGATAAATAAGGCTATTCTAATTATCCAAGTATATTTGCATTCTTCCTTTTGTACTCGACTCACTGCCCACAAATAACCTTAAGGAATTGCTATCCTTCCATACTTTTATACTTTTTGCCTTTAATGCTCAATTCAATTGCTGCCCATAAAGAACATAAACAAATTGCTATCCTTAGAAAATGAATCGCAGCTTTTCTTTTAAAATATTAGCTACTCTTCTTGTTAATATATTTGCTTCTCTTCTTAGCATTAATTGCTGGAACTTATGTTAATTGCTGTTGTTTGTGACCTTTTCACACCATCACCCCATTGCAAATTGGGACCCCATCTTTTTTCTTTGGCAGTTAGTAATTTGTTAGTTTTGGTTGTAGTGTGGCAACGTTTTGAAGTCTCAAGGGTTGTGTTGATGTGTGTTTTATGACCTACCAATAGTAGAATAAAATATTGAGATATCTTATCCTCTCTTGATCAAAATCATGTGTATGCTAAGATGCGAAAGATCATACAATTGACTCCAAGGTTCTTTTTATGTCAATTCTTGAATATGGATAAGCTCAAAGGTGATGTGATATGTCGATATCACAAAGGGACTTACATTTGAATTGTTCTTCATCTCTTCCATAACGTTGGCCGGAACTTCTTCATCGGATATTGCAATCTTGTGATACTTCTTCTTTGAATAGACACAACTAAAATGAACCGAAATTAAAGGGGAAAGGGTTAGTCCATAGTTCTTGACTATGGATAAGCTCAAAGGTTGATGTGATATGTCGGTATCACAAAGGGACTTACATTTGAATTGTTCTTCATCTTTCTAGTAATGTTGGTTGGAACTTCATCGGATATTGCAATCTTGTGATGCTTCTTCGAATAGACACAACTGAAATGAACCGAAATTAAAGGGAAAAGGGTTAGAAGGATCTGAAACTACTCCTAAGGGCAATGATGTCAATGGATAGTGCTCCAATGGGCAAACTCCTAATAACCAAGCTTTGCTTCACCAAGATCAACTATAACTCCGCAAAAACTGGTGCAATCTCCTAAGGGTTTGCAAAGAATTTTCATATCACAATGAACACCATCATAATGAACAATGCACATTTAATGATAGAAATTAAGCATCCATTAAAAAGGAGCTCATGCTAACTTTACACAATAGCTTACAATCAGCAAATTACCAAAAATATGAGCCATGGAAATTCATCAAACACTATTACATTCTCCATAGAAATCAAAGCACTTTATCTAACAAACCTACTCTAAGTGAGAGAACATTGAAACCATGCAAGCACCAAAATACATCAAGTAATCACCATGAAACCAACAATGAAAAAACTATTATCTTGGTAGCTCTTAGCAACGATCTCAAAATTCGCTCTTTTACAAATGAGAAGTGAGCCCTTTATATAGGTCTCAAATTACAATGGATGGTCAAGATTGAAACAAAACCAACAGTCCAGATTTTGCCACTTTAACCCTAATTAGGGTTAGTGCAAGAAGAGAGAATCTACAATTAATGAGAGGGTCCGCTTGGACCAATTAGAAGAGAGCCACTCCCTTATTGGTGTAATAAATGCTCGCTATGTAAGTCCACTTAGTAGGAGAGTGGGGTGAAATGAATGCCCATTGCGCATTAAATGGCGTCCGCCCAGATAGTTTGTCTTTTATTTGTTTCCTTCAACATAGAGAATCTAGACGTGTCAACTTTCGAAGGTGATTGAGTGTCATTCTTGTTGACTGTTCTATCATTGCTAAACTCCTTCATACATGAATTGGATCTCAGGAGCTCGAATGTCTTCCTTGAACGTCTGGAATTGGAATTCGTCCTCCTTGCTCTTTCTTGACTGGGATCTTTGGAATTTCCGGAGGAAGTTCAAGGTGTTGCACTATTCCTTCTTTATTTATACTAATTTGATCTTTGGGGTCTCAAACCTTGAATGCCTTGAACTAGAATTCTTCTTCTCTTTGGAATTTCTCTTACAATTTTCTCTCTACAAATGCACCCCATCCTTCTTAAAAGCTCAACCTTCTCTCTCCAAAAACTCTCTAGAAACATTTTCTCTTCAAAATTCGCATGCCTTCTTTCTGTCTCTAAAAACTCTCTTTTCAAAAAAGTCTCTCCTCAAAATTCTCATGCCTTCTTTCTGTCTCCAAAATTCCATTCTAGGAGCATAACTGAAATGGGTGGAATTTATTTTCACATAGGCATGTTTTTGCTTGCCTACCTTGGATTTTAACCCGGGGCGCATTCGAGCATTGCACTGCAGAGGATTTCTAGCACATATACAAATTTCAGCTTGGCTACCTTGGATTTGCGTCCATGGCACATTTGAGCACAGCACTGCAGGGGATTTCTAGCACTGCAGGAGGTTTTCAACACTAGAAAAATTTCAGCACTGCAAGAAGTTTTCAGCACTTAGACAAATTTCAGCACTGCAGGAGATTTTCAGCACTGTAGGAGGTTTTAAACACTTACACAAATTTTAGCACTGGAGAAGATTTTCAGCATTTAGACCATAGTTCCCAGACTCGAACTCGACTCAGAATTGACAAGGCTGACTCAACTCGTGACTCGTGACTCGGCAAAAAGACTTGACAAAAACTCGGCAAAAGTGAAAAAATCCTTGAAATTTAAAGATTTTTAAGGATTTAAAACTTGTTTCATGCACCCATTATTGAATAAAGCTTAAAGACACAATAACATCATCAAATAGAAGCTAATTTGGTCACATACATAAACATACATCGATCACATAGGCACAAACGCAAATTAAAACATTCACAACAATTAATACACTGACAAATAACCAATATTATCAAACACAACAATAGGCATTTTATAAATACACATCAAGTAATATCTAGGAAGACTAATGACAAGAGTGTAGAATTTGTAGATAATGACTCGTACTACGCAAACTCAAAGTTGTAGTGTACTTCAAAAATAAAATGGGGGTCTGGGGGCAACGTCCCCAGCAGAGTCAAGCGGCAACACCCCTTGCAAGAAACTGGGGGTAGCGCCCCTTGCAGGGGTCTGAGGGTAGCACCCCCAACGGGGTCGAGGGGTAGTGCCACATAAAAATCCATAGCGTGCATCATTTTCTTGAATATTTAAGATGACAAAAACAGTACTGATAAAGCCCAAAAATGCAATTTCCAAATATCTTCCTGCCAAATCTCTTACTTGTCGAACAAAGCACAAGAACTCAAGGAATTGGAATTGTTGTAGGTAGGGGTGGCACTCATGTAGAGGTACGACATATGGCTCGATAATTATTAAAAACAACTTAAAACATTCCCTTTTTTATTTTTCAATTGCAAAAAGGAGTTGCTCATCGGCCAAGTCCTGTCATCGGGACTCGGCAAGTCACAACAAGACTCGCGACTCGGCATGAATTGCCAAGTCACCTGCCTGAATCGTACAAGTTTGAGTCAGAGTCAATTTGACTCAGCAGGGGCTAATCGATTCATGACTCGCCAAGACTCGGCGAGTCATGACGAGTCTGGGAACTCTGATTTAGACAAATTTTAGCATTGTAGGTGACTTTCAGCACTAAAGGAGGTTTTGAGCCCTTATAAAAATTTCAGCACTGCGGGAGATTTTCAGCACTTAGACAAATTTCAGCACTGCAGGAGATTTTTAGAACTGTGGGAGGTTTTCAGCACTTAGACAAATTTCAACATTGCAGGAGATTTTCAGCACTTGGACGAATTTCTGCTGACTTCTCTCCTTTCTTTGAACTTCGGCTTCGTGGATTTTGTTGCTTCCCCATGCATCTTCATCCAATACTTAGCAAATTGATTAACTAATTGAAGAACAAATCTCACACTGCATTCAAAACTTATAAGAACCTGTTGGAATGTTGGGACAAGCTTGATTGGAATGACAATTTTAATCTAGCTTGACCTTGTACCAATGGAGGCTCTATCGCCAATAGGCTTGCTGCAGCAAGTCTATGCTGATTGCTATCACCTCTCTTGTAGCTTCCTTGGTGAAATGCCTCTGTATGAAGATGTGGATCAGATCACACCTGAACTCAAGCAACTCGTCATCTTATTGTAAGCTAACAGGGATTTCATCCTGTCAAATAAGATGCTCAGGTTTTCATCTGAGCTCTCAACTGCATTCGTTTAATGCATGTGTGTGTGAAGATAATTTGATGCCCTCCCTACAACAGCTTGTGCATATATAAACAAGACCTACCAAGGTCGGCCCAAGCAAAACCACCACAAAATTGGCTTAAGGACAAACCGACATAATTTAAACAATGTCAGCCCATGCAAATTATTAGATACCACCATATAAGTTGGCCTAAGAAAAATTATTCCTAATTGCATTCACTCTTAATTTCAAAATAATATTTGTTTAATACTTATTTATTCTAAAAAAACATTAGCAAATAAAAAAGGGGCTGACTCTCTTCTAACCAGGGACATCACAGACCTACAACAGCTTGCGCATATATAAACAAGACCTACCAAGGTCGGCCCAAGCAAAACCACCACAAAATTGGCTTAAGGATAAACCAACATAATTTAAACAATGTCAGCCCATGCAAATTATTAGATACCACCATATAAGTTGGCCTAAGAAAAATAATTCCTAATTGCATTCACTCTTAATTTCAAAATAATGTTTGTTTAATACTTATCTATTCTAAAAAAATATTAGCAAATAAAAAAGGGGCTGACTCTCTTCTAACCAGGGACATCACAGACAACCTTAGCCTTCAAACCAAACAGGTGGAGGGTCCTTCTCATGATCCTATTGGCTTGCATGAGATCAATCCATTTGAAAATCTTGCTGAATTGAAGATGCAAGCAGCAGCAACAAAGGTAGTGGAGGAAGACATACTTAAGGAATTATTCACTGCTCATAATGATTCCAATTTACCTTCTAATTCGAAGCTTGAAAATACTAGTACTAGGAAGGGGAATATGAAGATGTAAAGTGTTTTGGCTACTTTCTGACAATGTTATCAATTACAAATTATAAATATTTATAACTTTGTAGTAATACTATGTATTTACTATTCTATGACTTTGAAACTTTGAAATTTCAAATTTTGGGCAATTGAGGATTATATGATATATGTAATATTTGAATTATGACAAATCAATAATCAGAATAGCCTCATGTGTTCTCTAAATGCATTAATTTCTGTTTTCTTTTTGCCTATTAAGTTTGAGTTAGCCAATTTTGCACTGCTGAGTCCAAATTTGCCAGCTAGGAACTGAGGAACTGTGTGTAGATATATATGTGTAATTTTAAATCAAAATATATATAACACAAGCTAATTCAAACCTTAAGTATGCTAGAGAACAAAGAAAATAGCTTGACAATAATCTTCATTACCAATATATCAGAATTGACACCAAACAGCATAAATAATGGTAAAGTTGTGAACAAAAATCCATATAACATTTTGAAGAGAGCCAATAGCATCCAATCAATTTCAGAATATTTTTTACCATTCTTTTATTTTATTGCATTTCAAGGTTAAACTCTGCCAATTCCAGTGAGAAGCCGTGCTTTGAATGAGAAATGTTGCTCAACATATCTTCTATAATTGGATTTTCTTATATATATCACCACCTAGGTATCGACTGTGAAGATTTCAAGAAGCTTTATATATGTTAATTTCTTGCTTAAGTTCCTAACAAGATTAATACAATTTGCACCGAATATCTCTAACATTTTGAAATAGAGTATAAGATAATTATTTAACCTCCATCAAGGCAGATAAAATTACCAATCCTAGGTGAGAAGTTACCTAAGAGGTTCTTTGGTAAGCCTTGCTGAACAATTCTTGCAGTAAAAGTGAACTTCACCTTCTCTTACAAGTGCTTGTGTATCTGAAGCATGAAGTTCCACTTATTTAGATTCAACATAAATGTGGCTCTTGCATTATAAAAAATGCAAACAGAAAACCACAAAATCCTTGACAAGCATAAAATTTCACAAGAAGCAAAACTTGGAGTTAGAAAGATTTACAATTCAGTTCTTAGATCTATTATTGCTGATGATAAACAGCCGACAGTGGTATTATAGTATGTTGATTGTATACCAATATACACATAAGTGTGCATTCAGGATATACCTGAATTCCTGTTTTACTGTCACATTATTTAAGAACTATGAACTACAAATTCATGACTTCAAAATTTAAGTCCGTGTGACTTAAAAATGTGCCACACAACACAGCTGATGTGTTTGAATTTTTACCAATGAAGCACATAGACTTGAAAGAGCCGAGAAAGATGGCAAGGTGCACAATTTCTATGTCAAAAGTCAGTAGAACAAACAGATTATTCCATAGAAGTAAATAACTTATAACTATTCAAATCAATGATTATTCAAGTCTTGAATTTTCGCTATCTGTTAATCCATCAAAATGGCTTACATAGTGGATTCTAAAGCCCCATGTATATTTGCTGAAGAACAAAGCTAATTACTGCACTAATTTGTCTGTGTACTTCAGCATCAATCTCCATGCAATGTACCCTATTGGGACTTAACTCTATTTTGCCCTAAAATTTCCAAATAAGGTAATGGGGCATATTTAGGAATGTAAAATGCCAACTTGTATCTTGATTTAGTTCCTGCAGACATGTAGGTTGTCAATGTATAATTTCAAACATTATTGGAGAATCTTACTTTCCATTGCTAATTACATAATATACATGTGGATTCCCTTAAGACTTTTCCCAACAACCATCCACATTATGGAGCACCATGGGAGATCATACAAGGTGCCTTGAGCCTATCCATCAAGCCCAAAAGCACGGAATGACACCCATCATTCAGCCTAACAACCCCCCTCGGAGTTACGCTACTTGAATGGAACCTTGTGCTACTTGCATCCCTCATATGTTCATTCTCCACTCCATAGTGGGATGGCAGATTGGATAAAACCTTTAAAGGAATATTTATCATGATTAATTTCTACCCTTTGGGAGGGTCACAACATTTTGAAAGCATCACAACCCTTCATAACCTTTAACCTTAGAAGGAGTCACTTCCTTATTTTCTTCTCTATTAATTCTATTTTGATTCACACCTTCCCTTTTCTCTTCCTTCCTCCTCCCACTTTCAATTCCCCCTTTCGCATCTCATGTTTGAGGGAGTCACAACTTTTCATCTCGTGCCTTTTGGGCACTCATTAAACTTAAATAAATTTTAGTTATGTTATGTTTAATTTTATTCTTTTATATTTATAGTTTAAATTTTATTTTTATTCTTTTCTATTTTAACTTTATTATTATTGTTTATTATTAAATCCTATTCCAAAAAGGAGACATTACATTCCACCCTTCCCAAAATTGTTTGCCCTCAAGCAATGTCAATTATATCCAAGTTCGATAACTAAATGTAATCAATGATCTCGCGAGCAATACCCATTCTGCTCTAAGTATGCAATTCGCAGCAAAATGCGTTATACCAGGAACTATGCCCCCAAGTCTTGATCCTCCTCCAGTCTCGAGAATGGGGAATGGTAGGTTGTTTTAAGTAAAAAGGCCAAACGACAGCCCAGAAGAAATGATTACAATCCTCTGCCAGTCACATTAGGGCAAAGAAATCTTCCCGAAAAATATTCACAGCAACAGTATGAACCTATTAATCAAAATCGGGAACATAAGGCAATTTCACAGAGGGTTTGCGAAAATAAGCTAAGAGGTGGAAGGATTCAGGTTAATATGAATCAGATTGTTCCTTCGAACTCAGGTCCTGGCATTTGCTCCACATCGAAAATGAAAACCCTAGGTGCCAAAAACTCTCCAAATAGCAATATGTGGGTGATTCCCCAAACTGCTTATGTTCCTGATTTCGTGACAGGTGCAAATAGAATCTGTCTAGGCGGCCCAAAAAGCAATATGATGAGGAATACTATGAATCACCGATTCCAAGACAACAAGAAAAGTTATAACACTGGAAAGGAAAGTTATAACAATGGAAAGGATAGTTGGAGCCGAACCCACGATCATGAGCGCTCCAAAACAAACAATGCTAAAATGTCAATGAGCGATTCTTGCACATGTAATTCCCAAAGGACAAGACTAGTACTCAATCCAGATCTTATAAATCCGATCTGCAACAAATTTGAAAGCCAGGGGGTGATGGCAATATGGGGCGGGCCTATCCTATACAAGCAAGACATGGTGCAATGGTGGGAAGATCTTCTTCCCGGCCAGGTAAGTATAACTCCTCTTGAAGGAATATTCCTTATGATAGAATGCAGTAATGTAGACATCAAGAATAAATTGTTATCTGGCAAACCATTAATCTTTAAGGGTTATGGATTTCATTTTTTTAATTGGTATCCAAACTTCAATGCCAAAATTTACAACCCATCTAGACTTCCGAGCTGGGTTAGCTTAGGGTATCTTCCAATAGAGTATATAAATATGAAAACATTAGAAGCTATAGGAAACAATTTGGGGACTTTCCTAGGTTTTGAGCAACCTAATTTTGGCACAGGAGAAGTAAAAATACTAGTTGAAACAGAAACAAATATTAAAACCCTTGCAAAACTGGAGCTTATCTCTTGGTTGGAATGCATGACTATCAATCCAAAATACTATTTTGGACCTATCAATGATTTGAGGGTATGCCTGAAAGAAAGCATGAAACTAATTAAGTACAGTAAGAAAAATCACAAAGGGCACAAAATTAGCAGCCCCCCGAAACCATTACTAGATCCAAATGTAAATTTAATGCTCAAAGAAGATGGGGGGCTTTGAAATCCACATGAATGATAGTGATGGTAGGTCGATGAATTCTGCAACAGATATAGATAAGGAGGATGGTAAGAACAAGGAAATAATAGCCAACATGTCTATATTGAAATCCTTATTAGCTGATTCAGAAGATTACCAAAGAGATGTGAAGGAACAACTTTCATTGCTACAAAATTATAGAGACAATAATATTAAAACTTGCAGTCCCAAGATTGATCAGGATCTGAATAATAATGTTGACCTGACAAAGTTGGGTCCTCTGGAAAAGGATATAATGGAACAAGAGTTGAATGAAGATTTGGAAAGGCCGGAGGATTTAAGAGCAGTCTGTCATTTTATGGGCCTAACAACAACAGAGGCACAAAATATGGAGTGTGAAGCGGAAGTTAACATACAACAATTCAAGAATGATCTTATGGATTGTATGAATGAGGAGAAGCAAGATGGAGAGAGTAACAAGGGTAAGGAAGATATAGGAATTGAGGAGAAGATGAGCCTTACAGACATGCTCTTGGGAAAAGTTGAAATCACTCTAGGATTATGTCAGAGCTGTCCAAGCAAGGCTAATCCGGACTGTGCAAAATCACCAAACAAAAGAGGGAGGAAATCTTTCACAGAATTAAGAAACAAAGATTGTTCACCTATAGATCAGACAAAAATCACAACTCTATTTAATGTTGGGAAGGGGAAGTTCCTTCCCGAGTCGCCATGAGGATCATTGCATGGAATGTTAGGGGCTTGAACGCCCCTAACAAACAGCGTATATTAAAACACTGCATATTTTCAATCAAAGTTGAGATTATCAAGATTCAAGAAACCAAACTTGATGATATTGGTTCTGAAGAATTTAGGAAAAGAATTGGATGCTGGAAATGGGAGGCAGTGTCTGCAATTGGAGGAGCCTCAGGTGGCTTGGGAATAATATGGAACCCCAGAAAGATCTTAGTAGAAGAAATCAGGAAAAGTACAAATTGGCAATGCTTTTCAGCCAAAAGGCTAAACAGCAACCTTTCTTTTACATTATTTAATGTCTATGGCCCTACTCCTAATAGGAAGAAAAAGGAGGTTTGGGAGGAGCTTGGAAACATGTTAATCTCTAACCCGAATTGGAATTGTATCCTGGGAAGAGATTTTAATATAGTCAGGGATCTTTCTGAAAAGTTTGGAGGTATCAGGAAGGAGCCCCAGTCCTTCATAGATTTTTGGGATTGGATAAATCAACATAATTTAATGGATATTAAAACAGATAATGGCATATTTACCTAGGAATAATTGAAGAAAGAGATTCAACCAAATTGCTGAAAAATTAGATAGATTTATGTTTATAGGTAACTTAGAAAACTTTAAACATGATTTTAAAGCTGAGATCCTCCCTACATCTGGTTCAGATCACTATCCAGTCCAACTAACAATATTAGAAGAACTAAAGCCCACAAAATGCCCCTTTAAATTTTAAACAATGTGGATGAGTCATGACAAATTTTTTGATATGATTGAGCAATGGTGGAAAGAGGAGAAAGTGACTGGTTCTAAATTGTATTGTTTTATCACCAAATTGAAAGCAATCAAGGGGAAACTATTAAAATGGAATAAAGAATACTTTGGAAATATCTTGTGATATCCCCTTCCAGAAATAAAATTTAATATTAATCAATATAATACTAATATTATTGCTGTTCAATATAATAATCAATCAATAAACAGCAGTCAACAATATTAATATTATTGACCCATGTAATATTAATAATATTAATCTTTTTAATACAAACTACAAAATTATCTTTCAAAGCAACATTTAGTGAAGTCTAACCGATAATATTCATATAGAGATCTGTATAAATCACTAAGTGTTGTGATTCCGGACAATTACTTAAGTTCTTAAAGCATATTAAAATGGTTTGTTGGTGAGGTGTGATCGATTAAGGAGACACAATGAGGAAGAGACATCTCTTGATCTCAAACAATGCAACCATTCTAGAAGCATGCCAGATATACATGATAGATCAAAATTATTCTATCCATCATCATCTGTTGGGATGATCAAGGAGGAATTGGGTCAGCGTATGAAGGATACATTCAACGCTGACAATATAGCAGCAGCAAATATGAATTAAGTATAAAACAAGACACTATGGTATGTTCTCTGTTAAAGTCAGTAACACTTATATGGTCTGCAGTTTATAATGAGGATATATATATAAATTGATGAATATATGAATTGGAATGTATGATTATAAGAACAATAAGAATAGCAGAGATTATATTTGCATATACATATACAAATATGTGTGTGTGTGTGTGTGTGTGTGTGTGTGTGTAGTGAGCTCATATCTATACATTTATATAGTGATCATAGCAATGATATTTGTGGGGAGAAGTCGGTTTGGTGGAATCTCTCCCATGGCAATAAGCCCCTGGCATTACTTCAAGGCTGTTCTGCAAAAAAGTGGACCTCTAAGGGTTTAAAGTTTAAACTGTTGTTAAGATATCATTTACAATGATAATCTTATTAGCTGCAGTGAACTGGTTGATAAGTTTGCCATCCCCCTCTCACAATGGAGAACATATACTTCTTTGAGAGAAGCCTGTGGTTGTCTCAACCTATCCAAACAGTGTGGGAAACCCGTTGACAGAACGGCCAACTTCAAGTGGCCTGATGGCACTCCCCTCCACCTGGTCAAATCCAAGTTTGTCTACAAACTCCTCACCCACAAACTTGACATCATAGATCATCTTAACGCCAAATGGAACCTTTCCTTTGATCAGCCCACATGGAGCAAACTCTTATTCAACCTCTGGCACCGGCCCATCGAACCCAAGATTTCTTGCTTCGTATGGCGCCTCCTCCTACACAGACTACCTTTCAAGAAGCCTAATGGTGAGCCCAATATCTGCTTTGTATGCAAATGTTGTGAATCTATTTATCATGTATTCTTTGATTGTGTCTCTGCAAGAGAAATCTGGGGCATCTTTGGTATGGTGTTGAACAGCAATTTCAATTTAACCAATGTGATTTCTGGAACAATCTTGAGTAAAAATAAATGTACTAATACTTTTTGGTCTATATTCTCTGCTCTTTTGCTATGGTCTATCTAGAAACTTAGGAATGACGATGTGTTCAGTGGGAAGGCACCGTATCTTACTGAGTCTCTACGGAGATTCATTTACTCTAAAATATTGCTCTGC
Source organism: Thuja plicata (assembly GCA_018584345.1). Taxonomy (NCBI): domain Eukaryota; kingdom Viridiplantae; phylum Streptophyta; class Pinopsida; order Cupressales; family Cupressaceae; genus Thuja; species Thuja plicata. The sequence goes on from MU227083.1 coordinate 1,009,960, forward strand.
AGGTCACGGTCATCATCAAGATGGAGCAGAAGTTTGTCAACCTTCTGAGGGATGGGAAAGCAAAAATTAACAGAAAGGAGGTGGCTTATGGCTATACCACAATCAAAGAGAAGGACGAGTTTGGCATTACCTTGGCTGAGCTTATACAACAGCTAAAAGAAGAGAGGAGGAAGAAAGATGCAGATAGAGCAGGATCTGGTGCTGCTGTCAATTTTCTTGTTGCTGCTGCCACAGGACCTTCTGTCCCTGCTGCTGTTTCCGCTGGTGATACCTATGCTGGACCCAACCACACTCGCATTGTTCCTAATATTATGCCTCCCGAAGATCCAGATGCTGGAATATTCAATGCTCCAGATGTTGGCAGATATTCAATGATCCAGATAGAGGATGGTTCTTCAAGTTTTAGTTGGTTTTGCTGAGCTATATAGTTATTGTGGTGATGTAATATGTTATTAGCCGTCCTTGAACTCTTTATTTTGTTATTGCTGTGATCATGTTATGTACTGTCGAGTCAGTATTGAACTATGAAGTTTCAGTGATACAATGTATGTTAATATCTTCTTTTTTATTGGTAAAAGGCTATTGCCAAATATTTTATTAAAATAAACCTAATTACAACCCAGCTCACCAGAGGCACTGGTAGGAAAGAGCTGGGCGGAGAAAACCCCGAGTCCTGCCCCGAAAAGATTTTTAGAATGTATGTTAATATCTTATAATCAATAGAAAAATATATATAGAGATTAATATTTATACAATATATATGATTCATATATATTAGTTATAATGAATTAGAAATGTATTTAGAATTTTATTTATATATATATATATGTATGTATTGTTATCTTAATATCAGGAATAATGAAAGTAATTATATAATATATTTATAGATGATCTAATATATCTTATAAGAATGATCTAATATTTATATATGTAAACAATGGAATCAGAATTATATATCTGAATATTTGAATATATATATCTGGATGATATTGGGGATAAGGAACCAGTGAATGGCCAGTGTATATATATATGTATGATCATAAGATCATAATTATATATTTATATCTTTATGTTATATTATATATATATATATTAATAATAATGAAATCGGGTATATATATATATAAGGGAGGATCAATAAGGGAATCAGATCATAGACTATAAAATATATATATTGATTGCCAATCAGATGGATGATGAGAAACTATATATATATTTCATACTCTTCAAGGAAGAGTAAGGAAGTAAATATTTACAAAGCTGGTAAGCACTATATGACAGGAAATTATACTATTACGCGTAGTTGCAAGACTCGCCAAGTGGCGAGTACTCGCCGAGTATTTGACCTCCGCGAGTTTTTCAGCAAAAAACTCGCGACTCGGCAATCGCTGAGTTTTTTTGTAAAACTCGCCGAGTAATCGGCGAGTTTTTCAGTAAAACTCGGCGAGTTTTAGTTTAAAACTCGCCTGTGTTTTCCTGGGTGCTGCTGAAGGCAGAAAAACGTCTTTTTCATTCTTATTTTCACATTTGCAGCAGTTGGGTTTGAGTTTCCAGTTTTGCAGTTCAGGGGCGGGAGGATTTATACAAATATAACATTTAAGTATAAGTCTGATTTA
>MU227083.1:1071098-1094932 GCA_018584345.1 Thuja plicata
GCATGGAAAGGAAGGAGTAAGGTGGAGGATTAAGGTGGGACCCACGAGGATGGGTGGGAAAGAGTTTGTCTCCTCAATAAAGGTTAAACATAGAATTAAGAGGGTAATTAGAGGACTGTTTAGGAGGTAATAAAGTGAATAAGTAATGGAATCTATAAAGAATATCCTCTATGTAATGTGTGAGGGGAGGGAATTAAATCCCTCCCCATACATTTTCCAGAGAGCTGGAAAATGTATGGTAAGTTTGTTTGTATATATTTTTTTTGAAGATTCGTGCAATATGGTTGTCTCTCTTTTTTTTTTTTGTCAAATTTAATACATCTAAAATTTGATCACTAACATAAGGTGATTGTTTTTCATTAATACATCAATTTTCATGATTTATTATATTTACTAATTTAATCACTTTTTCCAAGGGATAGAAATGCAATGATTTTGAGAATGAAATATTGATCTAATTAAGCTAAAATTTCAGAATTACAAGGGGAACATGAAGCGTCCTTAACTTAGAAATTTAAAATTACATGCCATGAAATTATTACAACAAGAATAAGAGCTTTAATCAATTTTCTCAACAAGATTACAAATGAACTTTACAACAACATAAGGTGTTTCCACACAATCACACTAAAGAGTGAACTCCTTCAAAGCTTCATCCACATGAGTCGTGACATCAATACCTACAATAAAAGGGGAAGAACCATGGGATGCTCTCCTCCCAACCAAGATCTCTATGAGACCACCCCCGAGCTTGGAGAACCAAGGCTAAATGGGTATGCTTCAACAAACATGCTCACAACAACACACATATGCATGAACAACAATTAACTCCCTCCCAAGGCTACACAAATGAGTTTTACAAGCTCATTGAAAGAGGGTGGAGGTGGGCTTTTCCAAGGGGGAGAATGCCATTGCATCCAAATTTTCTCAACATGAGTATTTCATTGCCTCTTCAAGGCTACATTATCAAACCTCCATACACATACTTTGCTTATCAACATCCTCAAGATGCAAGGATACAATTGGCTTCATGGAGCCCATACACCATGAATTTCTCCCTCTTCTCCAAGAGAAGAGACTCTCACCACAATGGAGAGCCCAACTAACCCCTTCACCCAAGGCCACTTCTTCCCTTCCCAAAGGGTGAGTAATGCCTCACTCCCATGAACAAGAACTCCCTCATTCAAGCAAACATAAAATCATAAACATGAATTTCAAAACCCAAATCTCATCCCATACAAAACAATGATACAAACAACATTTTACAAATGCAAGAGAGAGCAAGAACAACATGCTAATCTAATGGATCAAATAATAAAACTTTCATGGAAATGAGTAACCAACCTTCCAATTGTGTTATGGCAAAATGAAACTTGAGAAGAGCCCAATTCCTTATCTTTCTCCTCCTTCAAAAACCCTAATTGTCTCTATTATAGAGTGGGTGAACACCCACTAAGTTTTCCAAATCCTCTAAAAAGACCCATAGAAGTGTACCCAAGACTTAGTAATTAATGAGACATGCCCTCTAGTCCTCTTGTCTTACCTCTTGTCTCCCCTCTTAAATGTGAGTTTAGAATGGAGTGTGGGTCAAGTCAATGCATGTGACTCTCTTCTATTTTCTCCACTTTTGAAAGGTAGGCATTTTGGTGGGCCATAATGGTGATATAGGTTTACTCCATAGGTAAAAAATATCCCTAACCCAAAGTACCCCCTTAGGGTTAGCTAATTTTGGCCAAAAATACACTCTAGGGTCACTTTTGACCCTTCCAAAGTACCCATAAAGTTCAAATTCGAGTTCCAACTTGATGTGATCCCTACAAGACATCTATATGCAAGTGGAATTGATATTGCATCCTATTAGGTTTGTTGATTCTTTCCCAAGCCCTAATTTGACATGTCATCATCCACATGGACAGCACAAGTGTCAAGTGACACCAAGACAGAATACACATCACATTCACAATGACATGTCCAAACAACAACAACATGAGTAATAACTAATAACACACATTCGGATTATGTTTACAACAAGGATCACATTACAACGAGGTTTCAATCCCTTATTGGATTACACCTTGGCTTACTCAATTCACATGTGTTTAGCCCTGATTCTCTGAATAATTCCATGGTTCTCTTTCCTGCACACTAAACTCGAGCATCAGTAGTCCAAGATAATAAAATCATATGCAATATATATATTTTCAATTTAAAATTAGCAACATCAATCAGTAGCAAGATTACATTCCTAATTGCAATTTTCATACAGAAAGGTTTAAAACATAAAATTTTCATAATCATCATGACATAATATCCATGAAATAATCAAGTCCAATCATGATTCAATCTTCTCATCAGTTCACTTATCTAAACATATATAATCAAAAAAAACCATCTGATCTAGGTCTAATCCATATCAAAATGAAATCCACACAATACAATTATCATCATAACATAGTATCTCGAGTCTCTGTCAGGATAATCAAAAAGTGTATCAATGTATCAACACATAAAGTATCAAAGTGAAATCGAGCAGTAACACTGTGATGGGTCGGGGTGAGGCCTCACAGTAGCATTCTCTTTCACCAATTCAAATTTAACTCAATTTCAAAACATGATTTTATATTCAATAAATTCTAAAAATTAGGAGATTAGATTAATAACTAGTTTTGAAAAATTAAAATATATATATAAATATAGAGAAATGATAAAAAAAAAATGCATTCAAGCACAATAATAAATTATCATCAAATTATACATATATTACTATTCAAAGAAATCCATAATATTATAAATACATCATCAAGATTTAATACAATTAAGGTATAATTAATAGATTCTCTTTCACCAATTCAAATTTCACTCTATTTAAAAACATGATTGTATATTCAATAAATTATAAAAAGTAGGAGAATAGATTAACACTTAGTTTTAGAAAACAAAAAATATAAAGATAAAGAAATGATAAAAAAAAAAAACGTTTAAACACAAATAATAAATTGCCATCAAATTATACATATTTTACTATTCAAAGAAATCCATAATATTATAAATACATCATTGTGATTCAATATAATTAAGGTATAATAAATATAATAATTAATATATTTTATCATCATACAAAATAAAATGGGAAAATATTTATAAAACAAACATTTTAGTTATACGGGAGAGTTGAATGATATCATGGCTAGTTGTATGCTTAGGAATTTTTAATGTTGCAACATAGATAAATTGAAACTATAATTTTTATTTTTTTTTATTTTTTTTGGGTAAGCTCTGCCTAGGGGGAAATACGCATTTCATTGCATAAAAGAAAATTATCCCAGGTGGCCCCAACGCCTCTCCTCAAAAAGAAAATAGAGAAAAATACATATATCAGTGGTATAAATACATGATACCACTGCCGAGTATCACCAACCTAGCCCCTATTTCTTCTGAGAAGAGGTTTTCATTTTCCTGCAGCAGTGTCTCGAACTTTGCCAGGTTATACTCTTTGACAATGCCTGCTTTTTAAACAGCCCAAGCTTTTTTCATTAGTTTCTTCTTTCCCTCTGCCTGCAGACAAAAGTAGCTCAGCAGATACATAGCCAAGGGTTGTAAACCTCCCACCGCCACCACTACTTGCGAGTATATCTCTGTCGTTACCATTCTTCTAACCATACTTATGGCCAGAAGTGATTTTCCGCAAACTTGAACTATCGGCTGGAACAAGTACTCAATGAGCTTGTTGTCGTGAACATGCCATCCTGTCCAGTATTCGAGACCTAGGATGACTACTATGGTTTCTCTTTCCTGATCATTACCCTTGTCGAAGATCCTCCTTATCTGTTCTTCTGACACCTCCTCCAAAGGCTCCTCTTTGGTGCATTGACATTGAATAAATTGAAACTATAATTAACTATTAATTAGTATATTATTTAAATATAGTAATATTAACTTTCTAAATATATCCCTAATATTAATTTTCTTTTAAAATTTAAATTTGATTTTATAAATTTTTAATATATTATTCATAATTGAATATAAAAATGTTTATAAATTCTATTTTTATTCTTCTATTTGTCACATATTACTATAAATATCTGAACAATTTCCTGCCTAGAGTAAAATTGGAAACAATAAATACAATGAAACAAAGTATCGTCTTTAACATTTGTTTTACAAGAATAATAAAATTTGAAACTAAATAAGTAAATAATATATATATGAACAAAATCATAAAGATTACGGCCCACAAAAGAAGAAACCATAATCCTACACCTAGTGAATATGGACCCATCTCTTCAAAGAATCAGAACCAGACTATAAACAACCCCAAGGAAGGTGAACCGTCTGGTGCTCTAGATGCTATCCTGGAGGCTTATGACAAAGAGGATAGGCTCAATAATATCTATATCATGGTGATCCATGCACCCCCTGCAATTGGCCTTATTTCCCAGGATACTCCTCCCCTTCTAGGACTGAGATTAGCAGGTGACGAGGAAGGTGCAACCCTTGTGAAGGGAAGGAAAGGTGGAGACCTGGAAGAAGGAGAGATGGGAAGGGAGGAATTGGCCCTAACTACATCCATGGGGGAGAGCCCCCCCCCAAATTCTCCTTTAAAGCCAATAGGAAGGTTAGAAAACCTCTTCTCAAGAGATCAGATGAGGTGCACAAGGGAAGAGGAGATGACAACCAGGAAGGAGGAACTCCCAAGGTCAAGAGGAAGAGAGGCAGACTTCCCAACCATATGACCAGTATCAAACCACTAAAGATCCAAAAGAATAATCTACCCAATTGTTTCAAGAGTTTCCAAGCTCCCATGGATGAAGATTCAATTAGTTACCATGGACTTTAAACTAGCATCCTGGAATGTGAGGGGACTGGAGTCCCTAGACATGAAGTATGTTGTCAAAAGGTTCATTAGAATGCAGAAAGGTTTTGATATTCTTCTGCTCCAAGAGATCAAGGCAGTTGGATTTTCCTTGGATGTTGCATTAAAATGCATCTGGCAGGAGGCAAGGAGTGTTTTCACCAATCACCAGAAAGGTAAGGGAGGGAGTGTCATCCTGATTCACCCCAAATGGACTAACAAAATCTCAGACTGGGGCTGCTCCCCATGTAATCTAGTTGTCTGGGTCAGCCTCATTCATAAAGAGGTCAAATTTGGTATTTGCTCGATTTATACACCTAATGACCATTATGAGAGAATCAAGCTCTGGGACTGGATGTGCTCCATGAAGGATATCTCATGGGTTATTGCAGGGGATTTCAATATGTTGGAATCCAACAAGATAAAGGTGGGGGAACTAGGATGGAATGGAAAGGAAATGAGAAGTACTTCTGGGAAAAGATGGCTAGTAAGCTCAAAATCTTTGACCCGTTAGCAGGAAAAAAGGAGTTCAATGGGATATGGCATACCTAGTCTAACTACCAGAAAGGGAATAAGAGGATATATTGTAGACTTTATAGGGTCTATGCCAACAAAGACCTATTCAGTTTCAAGAAAGAAGCCAATGGTGTTAGTGTCAAAGTAGTCCCCTACTCTCTTTCGGACCACCACCCCATTGTTTTCTCTATTTTTCAGTTAGGGAGCTCCCCTACCCCTAGGAAAGGAGGACACTCCTTTGCCCTCAACACTTCTCTGCTAAGAAGTTGTGACATTAAGGCTGCTACCCTCATGATTAGATGGTTTAACCATGAGGTGGTTGATCATCGAAATGTGATCAATAGATGGAATCAATGTACTAGTATTTGGAGGTCAGTTTTCCAAGTAGTAGGGAAGAAGAGGGCTAAAGACTCAAGAAGAGTTGAAACAGAGCTGCAAATGAAACTCTGCATTGCAGAGAAATGCATTCAATTGGATCTAGCTAACGAAACAACCAGGGTCAACCAAGTATGGGCCAAGGATTCATTAAGGAATATCCAACAACACAAGATCAATGGAGCTAAGATAAGAGCCAGAGCCAATTGGATCAATGAAGGGGATAGGGCCTCGAGGTTCTTCTTCCAACTTCTCAAGGCTAAAGAGGCTAAAAATAGAATTGAATGTATTTGTATGGAAGGGGAGGCCCTCACCTCCTAGGAAGACATACTCAAAGCATTTAGTCACTACTATGCCCAACTCTTTACCTCAGAGGACCTAGGCTCAGAGAAGGAGGCCAAGAGGAACATGATCAAGGGTGTTGTTCCACCTCAACTTAAGGAGGAAGATGTTGCAACATTGAGCAGATAGATATATGTAGAGGAGATTAATGAGGCCATAGTATACATGAGTAATGAGAAAGAACCCAACCCTGATGGGTTGCCCATTGAATTCTATAAAGAAAACCTAGAATGGATTAGAGTGGACATGTTACAGGTATATAATGAGGCCTTTGAGGCTGGCTCTCTGGGGTCAGAGATAAATATAGGGTGCATAAAAATTTTACCCAAGGAAGGGGACAAAACCCTGATTAAAAACTGGAGGCCTATTACCCTATTGAATGTATCATATAAAATACTAGCCAAGGTGCTTGCAAGGAGATTGGTTGAGATCCTACCCAAAATTATAAGCCCCACCCAAACCAGATTTGTTAAAGGAAGGTACATTTTGGATAACCTAGTTACCTATTGGGAGAGTATGGAGTGGGCTAGAAGTTCTAGGTAGCAGGTCAGCATGCTCCTGATTGACTACGAGAAAGCCTACAATAGAATTGAATGACAGTTTATTATCACAATGTTAGAAGCTCTGGGGTTCCCTAAGGAATTTAACCACATGGTGACTACTCTGATGGTGGGGGCTACTATTGTAGTAGAAGTGAACGGGACAAGATCTGAACCCATCACCCTGACCACATCTATTAGGAAAGGGTGCCCATTGGCCCCTGCCTTATTTGTCATTGTTGCAGATTCTCTGTTTTATATACTTAGAGATGACACCCTATATCCAAGGGTCTTGGGAGTCAAACTTCCAAATGATGAGGAGGTGATCAATGTGCAATTTTAAGATGATACCTCCCTAATGATTGAGATGTGTGACTACAATTTCAAACACCTCATGGACAAGCTTGACATCTTCTATGTGACCTTGGGCAGCAAGGTCTCCATTCCTAAGTCTACACTTCTAGGGTGGGAAGACTCACCTCCGGAATGGTGTACCCAGTATGGTTTCACCTAGGGAGAGCCTCTTCATTAGATTCGGTACCTAGGGATCCCATTCTCTATCAAACCTGACCTCAGAAACATGTGGTGTTGGGTGAAAGACAACGTGGAAGGGAAACAAAACAAATGGAATAACACATTCCTCTCTCTGGCAGGCAGAATCCAAGTTTGCCAAAATATTTTGGCTGCCTACCCTATATACTACTCTTCAGCCTGGCTCTTTAACCAAACTCATGTTAATTTCCTTTATAAGGCTATCAGACAGTACCTGTGGTCAGATGGTAAAGGTAACAAGAAGGCTCATGCTGTTAGATGGGACTGTGCACACGGGCAGTAGGGCAAGGGGGACTTGGTCTGAAAGACCTCAGATGGCAGGGGATAGACCTTGTAGACAAATGGATTGCCAAATCCTATAGAGGCAATGAATCGTGGAAGGTCCTGGTAAGGCACAACATTAGCAAGGGTTCTCCAGCCCAAGCTAAGCATTGGAAACACCTCCCACTCATAGACCTTATGACTGGAAAGTTCAAAGTGACTATCACTGGGTCTGCAGTGTTTCAAGATGTTTGGAAAGGATGGGAGGAAGCTAGGCCCAAGGTAGCAGAGGCAGATCTGTTTGATGAGGACCAGGATGTGTGTGGCGAGAGGTCAATTTGGTGGAATTTATACAAGGGAGATAAACCCTTAGCCCTGTTACAAGGATGTTCTGCTAAGAGGTGGAACTCACTAGGTATTAGCTACTTTGAAGAAATCATTAAGGATGGGGCACTGATTACCTGGGAAGCCCTGGTAACAAACTTTGACATCCCCCCTCACAGGGGAGAACCTGCTCCATGCTAAGGGATGCATGTTCAAAGCTGAAGCTCCCCAAAGACACCACGATGGACTCAGATAGGATGGAATCGATCAAGTGGATAAATGGCACTAAACTATGGAATACTAAAACTAAAGAGGTGTACAATATGCTGGTAGACACTGACACTATATATGACCACCTAAACAACAAGTGGAACCTAAACCTTGACCCCAAAACCTGGTGCAAATACCTAGGAAAATTGTGGCATACCCATGCTGAACCCAAATTACTATCTTTTATGTGGCATTTCCTTCTGCATAGGTTGCCCATTAAGAAACCTTCTGGTGAACCTAACATATGCTCATACTACTCTGAACCCGAAACATTGATGCACTTATTCTTTGAATGTCGTTTTGCCATTACCATATGGGGGGTTTTTTATCTGGAATTGTATGGTAGATTTCATATGTTGGATATCCTCTCCGGATCTATAATGGGACTGAATAAAAGTTGCAACTGTTTTTGGACTTCTCTTTCCTTTTATATTATATGGCATATTTGGAAATGTAGGAACGATGATATATTCAATAGTAGGAGTAGATTTCTCACTGAGTCTCTGCGGAGGCTCATATATCATAATATTGTTTTGCAGGTCACCATGGTCATGCAGGTCAAGGATCAACAAGCTATTAAAGTCATTAACAAAATCAAGAATGTTCTAGATAAGGAGCAAATCAGCTGCAAGGTGTCCACCAAGAAGGAAGAGAAATTAACTTCAATGTCACTTTGGCCTAGATCTTGCAGCAAATAAAGGATTAGAAGAACAAGAATGTTGAGCAAGGTACCACAGGGGAACAAGGCACCACAGGTAGCAATGCACCACAGGGGAGCACCGCAGGAGAGGGTTGTGTGCAGGGGAACACTATTGGTGCAGGGCCCATTGTTGATGTACTGATGTCCAGTAGCAGTGAGTCAGATGAGGCAGACCATGAACAGTAGGAGTAGGGAACATATGTTAACTCTAGCTCACATGTTCCTAGAGGTGGATCCATTTATGTTCCTCCAGTTTCAATGTATCCTCCACTTCCCTGGGAGGAGTACTTCCAGAACCCGTACAATGTCATTCTACATGACCACCAGCAGCTCAAATGGGTGGACCACCTGATGCCTTGGACAACTTGGTTCCCTAGGTAGAGGTTGAATACATATACAATATTATCTCATGGAAGTCATCCAGATGCTCTAGTTTACTTTTTTTTGTTGTTCATTGTTATGTGTTCTTTTGATTTCCTTCGTGCGTAAGGGAGGTGTAACTTTTTGTAAATCAATACTGATGTAATTCTCGTGTTTCCAAGTTAATATATACTATAATTAATAGAAAAAAGTAAATAGAGTAATTATACAATAATTTTTAAATAGACAAACTTTTTTTTTAACGTAAATATCTCATTGTAATAAAATATAAATATAATCATTTATAATCTAAACTTTAAAAAACAAAGTACAAGTAAAAATCAAAACATTTTTATGATTTATTTTCTTTATTATAAACTGAAATAATTCTCCAACAAAATATAAAATAATTTTCACTAGCAGTTTGGAATTTGCTTGGCTCTTTCATATCAAATTCTTTTTTGTTCCATTACTCTATAGTTTTGTCAAAATGGAGGATCATCTACAATTCCTATGAAATTTTGAGAGGTCTACAAATCAAGTAAGCAATTTCTATAAGAATGCATTATTTCTTTTTGTATATTTTTAATGATTGTTTTGCTTGACACCAATAAATAATGATCAATTCAGAATATATAGAATATAAAAAATAATTGATATATTGTAAAATTGTAAAAAATATTTCTAATAAACAATAATAATTATTTTTGTGGTTTATATAAAATACTGTATAAAGTAAACTAATATATGAATGTGTTATTAAGTTGACAGTGTAATTTGGAAAAAGAAATTGCCAAAAACGAAGACCGCCAATCCTATGTGTGGCAAAGATTTAGTGGTTTGGACCCAAAACATTGGACAGGTGGCTACCTACATAAGTTTACATGGACGCCAGTAGGAGGCAGTTTCTAACTACATGTGGATCTGTTAAATGACGACATGAGGTGAATCAAAATTTGTACATTTGTTTAATGCTAGAGGGAGGTTCATTCCATATCTAATACTTCAGCGATGGACGAAATATGGAAAAGGTTATGTTTAATCAAGGAGGGAACTTGATATGCTACATGCTCGGACACACTTAGACCACCTCGCTTAAACAATAGACCCATCAAAATTGTAGCCCCGTTACCTTTTCTGTTTGTCATTTTTGTCATACATACACAAAATGTTAAATGTACAGTAATCATCAATGTGAAAGTGATGGCTCAAAGTTCAACCAGAGATGGGTAACAAAAGGCATCAAGTATAAGGAAAACGGTCACGCAAAATGAACGGACAATTTTTTTCCCAATGGTTGTCCATCTCCTTTGATAAATAGGGTCCATTGATTTCAAAAATGAGCTCATCATTTTTCATTTTACTATATTTTAGTGTTGTGGTTGTGCAATATCTATATTTAAAAAAAAATATGTTAAATATATCAAGAAATATCAATTTAAAGATAATTGTTAACATAATCTAATTAAATATAGTTTATTCTATGTGAATAGTTAGACAACATTTTGTTCTTTTTTTAATAATTTCAATAATAGATGCTAAGAATTCATTTGAAGGGTCACTTAACTTAGAGGAAAATAGAATGCCAATCTATGTTTCCATTAGGTTGATCTTCAGTTTTACACGAGATAGTTTTCTCAATAGAAATTGGTATGCAAAGATAAACTCTTTGACATTGAAATCTGACTCGAGTAAATCTTATCCGTTATCCATTTACCATAACATATTAAAAAAAATTAACTAACATGTAATAAATGGGTTTGTTGAAAGACTTTAGAAACTTTCAAGCAAATACAATTCATAGGTGTTCTAGACACCCTGAATTCGACCTTACAATTGATTAAATTTGTGTCACTAATTGTTCTTCTAAGCTTCACAAGTAATTAATTTAATTAAATTAATTATTGTCATTTCCCAGTGTAATTAATTTAATTAATTAATTATATTTCCCCTTATTCTTCTAATGTTTAATTAATTTTAATTAATTGAACGTATCTAACTATTCTTCCTAAAGTTTAATTAAACTTGAACTTGGACTTAATCCCCTATTTCTTTTCAATTCTAATTAGTTAATTAATTCTTCATAAATTAACTAACCACCTTGATTCCCAACTTCATTAACATTTCTTCTAATTTAAAAGTCTCTCTCACATATAACTAATTTCCTCTAATTTTTATTATGCATTCCTACATGTGGCATGCACTTGTCACTTTCCCACTCTTCCAACTCAACATGTTACCAAATATTTTATTTAATGCTCACACATGTGGGAGATGACAACTCACCTCTATAGTCATCCTACTATTTCCTCTTTTCTCCATTTGTCATCTTTACTCTCTTAAACCTCTTCCACTTTTCTATAAATGTTTCCACTTGTCACTCTTGTCTTCTTCTAATGTTGCTCACACATGTATAAGCCTACCTTACCCTCTTCCCCACGACAAGTGTTATTCACAAGGAATTTACACATGTCACAAGGTTATGACTCTAATCAAACTCATCTCCTCATATTCAATCCATTCCCTCCATTAACTTTTCAATTTTGACTATCCATTCATCCTCTTTGAACTCTATAAATTGGAGCCTTCTCCCTTCACAAATCCATTCACTTTCATCATAACATTATTATACCAAAATCATTCCAAATCTACTTGTATTTTATATGTAAGATAAGAAATGGAGATCAAAGGAGGATGACCCACTAGGCTTAAAAAGGGACCAAGTGTTGAATGGGTACATTGATCCTTAATTAAATGAAAATGAGGAAAAGAGGATAGTTGATAGGGAGATGTGAGATCTAGCATGAAATGAAAGAAAAGATTGACTTTCTATCCACACGGACTAATATAAATCTAATAAATTGACTATGATGTCAGAAACAGAAACCATGGGGGCTTCACTTAGTAAACCTAAACCATAGCACATGCGTTCGTGGCATACTAAAGAATCTCCCTTTTTTCAAAAAATATTACCCCAAACTCCTTTTTTGTCACCCCCTCCAATACCCACCCAGAACCACCCATACCCCTTTTCCTAAATAACCCCCCTCCCCCCATTCCCACCCCAGAAAACACCCTCACCCTATTTAGGCAATATATTGCCCCCTTTTTTGTGTGGTATTTGTAGACAATATTTGGCCGACAACATATTTTGATATTTTGAGGTACAATAACATCTTTGTCTACAGATTGTCGTCTACAATTTTTAATGTCTTGATCTACATATCGTTGTTCTCATTTCTCGATATCTGCATCTATAGAACGTCATCTTCATCAAGTATTACAGTTTATATTATTTGTTGTTTAATTTCCTCTTCTATTTATATTTTTATTAGAAAAATAAATAAATAAAATATTTTAAAATATACAAAAATATAAGCTAGTTGTTAATTCTATTTATTTCATAATGTAGCCTTTTTTTAATAATCTGTAGTTCAACGTTTATGATTGTGAACTTACGTTTGCATTGTTGATTGTTTGTGTCTTCAAATTAGTATCTCCAATTGTGCTTAGGTTTTTTGGTATTTTTGGATAACTACTAATGTTTGTGTAGCTTGTCTCGTCTGTCCAATAATAATTTTGACAATTAACCTATGTTTTGCAAGTTTGTTATCAAAATTGTGTTTTATCAATAGATTTTAGTTGCACCTAAAGTTAGTTATAAATGAAATCCCTTGTTTGTTGTGTATCGAAAATTTTTGTACTTTATTCTTTCACCTTTTGGGTGATCATAAAATACATAAATTTTCACTCTTTATGTTTAGCTAGGCTCCCAAGTGTTGTGTGTGTATCCCATCCCCTTATGTGCTAGTGCGAACTTGGGTGCAATAGAAATACCAACACTTTCTATTATTCTTTTTTCACTCTTTTAAAAAACCATGAATTCTGACAACAACCATTTTCCTAGCATTGAAATGAAGGTTTCTTAGTTCGCTTGCAATTTGTATTTACTTCATTTTACACTTATACCTATGTGAACCTTTTGAATTTAATGGCTTGTATTTTTGTATTTGTTTGTTAACCAAACCCATCTATATGAATTGTCATGACAACATACATATAGCATGTTTTTAGCTAAATTGTCACATTAGATTAGGATAAATGTAAAATATCTTATAATTCATTATAAATATTCTTAACATAGACTATTTTCGTAATGGGGCATACATTTAACGTTTGTAGTTAAAAATTATATTTAAGGTTGTTTGTATAAGTCTTCCACACTCTATTACTATAAAAAAAATCTAGATCCAACAGTGTGATAATTTATCACTATGTAAAAAAATAAATCCAATAAACTTGAAAATGAGTTGTAAAAAAGTGAATGGTAGAATATTCCTTGAAATCAATTGTAGGTCCTTCTCTTTCGTCTCTCCCCTTTTCCAACTTAAGATCCCTCTCAGTGGTGACACCTTAAATGGAGATAAGACAACACTTATCAGGGATTAAATAAGGAGAAAGTGAAATCTAGGTTTGGGAGGCCCCGGAATCAGAGTGTGGAATTCAACCTTAAAAATCATTGATCCAGGTTGGGCTCATCTTATAAGTTGTGTTCTTTGCTAAGTGGAGTGATATTAGCTACCCTATAGAATGAATCACGGAATGGTGGGTTGAGGCCTTCGTATCCGTGTAAGCATCAGATCAATGGCTCAACATTTTTTCATTATTGAATGCATGCATGAGTTCTTTAAAGAGATATTAGGTATGGAAAACCTTTTTTGTTTGAGGGTTTTAGCTTTTATTATTTGTATTGGAAAAATAACTTTGATCAGTGCAAATAAATCATTAATAAATTGCCTAGTTTGATCAAATTGAAATTTTTTCCTTCTGAGTATTATAGTAGGGAAGCCCTAAGTAGAACTAAAGAGGAATTGGGCTCATTCATTAAGGTTGAAAAAGAAGAATTCTTTAACAAAATAGGATCATAAGCAAAAATTTATGTGAGCATACAAGAGGATTTAAAAACCCTCTATTATTTGGAATCATTTGAAAGAAGGTAAGATAGTTACAAAAAGTAGAGACTAGCTCAAACCCTTCAGGGTGTAGATTCATCGTAGGCCCCAAGTATCAAACAAATTGTTTGACCTTAATATATTAGAAACCCCAACCCTGTCTCGATCTCAACACCAGAAGTTGAGATGAATGGCTCAAAAGGAAAATTTAAGGGCAAGTTACCTTTGGTGAAATTGTACTTTGGGAATAGCACAAAGAAGAGGAAATTGTCTTTTAGCAATTCACAATTGCAGGTTGAATCTAATAATCTCACCATAGCTAGTCTTCTAAAAAAGAACCTCCCTATACAAAATCCTCAAATGGATAGGGATGGAGTAGAATGAAAAGAAAAGGATTTGATCATTTAATTGTGTAAAATATGGTAGCCTTTTGCAACCAACCTTGCTTTATACTTCTCATGGTTCCATATGAACTAATATTTTTTCTTGAACACCCATTTTGCAACCAACAAGTTTTCATCCTTCAGGCAATGGTACAAGATCCCATGTATCATTATTTTTAAAAATTTTCATTTCTTCATCCATATAAATATTCCAAGATTCTGTATCATATATACCTAATGCCTCTTCTACATATCTAGGCTCATAAACATTAGTATTCAAAGCAAAAATAAATCTCCAGTCATCAAGTGAATACCTTTTAGGTGGTTGTCTCTTCCTTGTAGACCTTTGAGCAAGCTAAGTTAGAGATTCTTCCTCATCTTCTGAAGATACAAAGGTAAATGAGTTATCCTCAACTTCTTGTCTATCTTGGGGCCTCAATTCAACTTTCTTAGACATAGAAGGTAGTTGAATCACATCTTCCTTTTTATCCTTTTTAGTTTGTTCAGGTTGTAATGTAACATAAGAAGGCTTAATTTCTCTAAAAATAATGCTTCTACTATGAATTACCTTATGTGCAACAGGGTCCCAAAGATTGTATCCTTTTACACCATGACTATAGTCGATGAAGATACATTTCACATCCTTGTTCTCTAATTTTTTTTCTTCTCCTCTGGCACATATGCATATGCTTCACAACCAAAAACTCCAATATGTCTCAATGAAGGCTTATAACCCGACCACACTTACATAGGTGTTTTATCAACAAGAGATGATGTACGAGACCTATTCTTCAGGTAACAAGCATTGACAATATCTTCAACCCAAACCTTTGTTCTAGGCCAGCACCACACAACATACTCCTAGCTTTCTCCATCAATTTCCTTTTCATCCTTTCTGCAACTCCATTCTACTACGAAGAATACAGAGTTGCCTTTTTCCTATGAATGCCACAATCTTTACTGAATCTATTAAAATCATTAGAGAAAAATTCTCCTCCATTATTTATTCTTAAACATTTTATTTTCCTTCCATTCTATGATTTGTTACCCTAAGTTTGAAACCCACCAATTTTGAACTTTCAAATTTGCATCGCTAATGATTATCCTATTGACAACTCAGGAGTCCTAACTACCCATGTTAAGTCAGGTTACCATGTTCTCACCAAAGCATGGAAAAATAAAAATTTCTTGATATTGTTCCACAATTCTTATATTAGGCAACCCTCCAACTCAGCATACTATCGAGTATTTGACATCTTTCAACCGAGTTCCAAATTTCTAGTTTCCTATGATCCCCCGACATTGAAGGTGATCTATCAGGTTGTTGAGCCTTCTCATCCCGATCGATGAAGGTGTAAAGTTTCCAAAGTTCAAAAATTACCCAATCCCCCGATATGTCTAAGGTGGTAATTCTATTTAGTCTCAACCAAGTTTTAAGTCCTGTCTTTTCATGCAAATCTCTTCAAATCTAACATGTTATAGTTCCTTAAATGTTGAAGTGTAACAAAATAAATTTACTAAGGTGGTGTCACATTAATCAAAACAAGAATTAATATAATCTATCATTGAAATTAAATGGATTTAAAGCTTGTTAATCAAGAAAGGTGGTGGTATTTTTGAGTTAATTCCTTCCTAAAAATAATCAACCAGTCCTTCTTAGAATGGTGCTTCTAGGAATTATAGAAGAGTGGAACAAGGAACCTGTGCTTGTAGTACAACAGAATTTGAATTGGCCTAAGTCAGACCAGCTTGATATTATATCTGACTTATGTCATGTGGCATGGAAAGATACGACCAATTATGCAGAGTATTGCAAAGTAATTTCCATCTTGGAGGAAGAGGAATAATGCGCCAAGATTCACCTACGTTTCATGGAAATTTGATTGGCGGTTGAAGGGGCTCCCGCACTTTAGGAGTGTTTTCTTATTTTAGAATGCATAGAATCTTAGTAATTTTTGCGTTGGCAAAAATTATTTCTGTTTTGAAATTCCTTTCTTGACATCAGTTGTTTTCAAGGCCATTACTTCCATAATTGAAATAGATTTGGCTCTTTTTGTATATATAAGCCTTAGAGAGACCAAGAGGAAAGGATTTTTCTTTTTGGAAGGATTTTCTTGCTAAAAAAGGGATAAGGAAGAGATGATAGAGGGATTAATTTTGAAATGTAGCTATTTTTGGTAGTAGGAATAAATTGAACTTTGTGTCATGAATTTCTCTTCAATTATCATGAATAGGGATGTATGTTGTCAAAGTTGTGTATTTTTCATATCCGTCCTTATTGAGAATTAAATTTTGTGTGATGACAATATTTTATGATATTTGCCTACTTAAGATGGCTATCATGCTTTCATATCAGAAACTTTGCATTCTATGTTAAGGAGGATTTTTCCTTTGTCCTTTCATATTACATCGCAAGTGAATTGAAACTTTGTGTCAAATCACATCCTTCTAAATATTTCCCAAAATCTTTCTTTGCATCTACTGCATAGTTAGGCTTAAGAAGTTAATTTGTATTTTCTGCTTTTTGCATTAAAGCATACCCAAAAATCAAAATTAAATCATGATAGGGAGTTGTACCTCTAAACTTCAGAGAAAGATAATTTGTTTAACAAATATCTCTTCAACTATTGTTTTAGTTTTGTCTTTCAATTTTGGGCATTATGATTCATTTAAAAGGTTAACTTAGAAAGCAAAAAATATGAACTAACATATTTTAGGCGACTATGCTAGGGAAGAAATTGAAGTGTTGGTGCTACATTTCACCAAAAATAGGATTGAGGTTGGTGAATTTGTGTTTCATTTAAAGATCTCATGGTAGAATAATTCCATTGTATGTTATGGCCTTGGTTGCAGCTCAACCAAGAAATCAATTCAGAAAAAGAAATGCACCGACTTTTCAAGAAATAATAATTGAAGATGACCAGATTCTTTATTTATTTTGGGATGCTTTTAGAGAAAGTATCTATGAATATTAGAAGAAAATTATAAGTCCGTCATAAGATTATAGGTCTACATGGTTGTTAAAAAGTGTGCATCAAAGATATTTCCAACTCTACGATCTTAAAAAAGAGATTTGCCAATCACTAGCCACCTTGAAGAGAGAAAAAAAGGAATTAGGAGATCAAAGGTCTTATAATTTCTTCATTCATGGAAAATGAGACCTTATGCTAGTGTTGGTAGAGTCATCAACATTGTGGGTTCAAAATGAGACCTTATGCTAGTGTTGGTAGAGTCATCATGTTGAAGATAAGCGATCTGAATCTTGTCCATCATGCATATAGACAAAACAAAGAGAGAAAAAAATAATTTATCCTGAAGGAAGAGTGCTACTAGATGAAAACAAGATTGTCTTTGCTTCGAGATTTCTCTTAAAAGGCTCAGATGATGATTTATGGTGTGGAATTGAAGATGAAAAAGGTCACATAACTGAATTTGGGACTGGTGTATTCATTGGTGCCTCTGGTGACAAGAGGGAGGGAATGAATTATATCACACCCATGCCTTCAGTATCCCCTAAGTTATAATTTCCCACCTTAGATATTTTTAAAATTGGTCAAGAAGAAGATATTGACTTTCATAAGACTATAGAAGAATCTTTAGATTATGAAATGAAATTTTTTGTTTTTGGTGACACCAATACCATACCTGGTAAGAGTGGAAGAAAGATTGAAAATATAATGGATGTAGAAGAAATCAACCACTCAAGTTTTCATATGGTTCATCCCAAACATTTATCTTTTAGTTCCCTTGATCAAGAAGTTGGAGAAGAGGAATCACAAGAAGAGGTAATATGTCCCATTAGTTTTGAAAACTATTTGCTAGACGGAGATGAGGTGCAGATTCAAGGGGTCCTAGTTCAAATTTCTTCTTCTTATGATGATGATTCAATTGATAAGAATGAAATTGAAGATGTAATCAAAGAAGTTGAGGAAAATATGGGTAAAGTGCATTATATTTTATTAATGATCCTTTGACTATCAAGTTTTATCCCATACAAGAAGAACATAATCCTCAAAAGTTGCAACTGACAGTTGCATGTGTGAAGATTAATTGCAGTCCAAAGAAAGAAGGGTTGGTTTTTGATGTTGTTGTTCCATATTGCAAGGTCATAATTGGACTAGAGTATTCCATGAAGGTTCCATCTAAAGATGAAGAAAGAGAAGATCACGGTTTAGAGATCTATAATGAAAAATGGCTCTTTGGTTGCAGGTTTTTCTATAAGGGATTCATGTACAAGATAAGTCTCCATTGGACCTACATGTTGTTTTGATTTCACAGACGCTTTATGAGTGTACATTACTCTTCTACAGCTGGTCCTATTTCTCACAACATGTGAATGGATTTGCATGATTCATCTGGGGTTTTCTTAAGGTAGGGTTTTTCCTTCCCTATATATATGTGTAAATAAGTTTTGGCTTTCTAGTTTTTTTGTGTTGTAGATCTTAGCTGGTTTTTTCTTCTTCCCTAATCCTCTCCACCCTTCTGCAAGCAACTCTCAATCCTCTAATATCTCTTTCACTATGTAGCCTAATGGACAAGACACTAGTCTTCTATCTGATTATTTTTTAGAGTTCTGGATTCTCTTCGTGCTTCCAATCCTCGTCCTCATTCAAAGCCAATTGTCACCTTAAGTTTTAAATGCACCAATTTTTAACTTTCAAACTTGCCTCACTAATGATTATCCTATCGAAAACTCATGATTCCTAAGTACCCATGTTAAGATGATTTATCAAGTTTTCAACAAAGCATGAAAAAATGAAAATTCTTGATATTGTTGGAAGTCTAATATGGGAAAGCAGTATACTGAGAGGGGGGGTTAATTAGGATCTATAAAAATTTTAAACTTGTGAAACAAACTGATTCAACCATGCATTCTTAAATATAAACTGAAATGTTGTAATAGATCTAACATCTAATCACATCCACAATGAGCATATAACACAAATATTTGGTAACCCAAAAACCCTTGAAAGGTGAAACTGGGGCGGAGATGACACCCAAAAATCTTCACTACTGCAGTAATAAAGTGTGCCTATTAGGGCTACAAATTTTGATCACTTTTGATGATCTACCCTGTGAGGGGTCTGCCCTGTTAAGAGCTTACATACTTATACAATCTACCTTGTTAAAGGATTTCAACTTACAACTAAGTAAGCACTTAGTTAAGATATTTACAAAGCCCTGTTAGGACCACTTTGTTAAGAGATTTACCCTGATTTACTTGCTAGAATGTATCAGTACTTGATCCTTTGGTATGCACTCCAAATGCTGATAATGAATCTCCTCTTTCCAACTCTTAATTGATTTCACAATATGATATATCTCTTTTCTGTCCTTCACTTCTCTGCTCGGCCACTCTGTCTGGTCTATGCTTTAGGTATGCAAAACTCTGCTTCACATGCATACACACCCGATCTCATAAATTCATACCTTCCTCTCTCAAATTAGGGTTTGAATCATTCTATATAAAGATAACAAATGAAACATCTAGATCAAGATCAACGATCTAGATTCATCACTTTTGCCACTTAAGCAATCCATTTTTCTGATTGGTTGCATTGCATGCATAGGGATTAATGATCTCTGCTACGACGTATAATCAACACATTAAATGTGTCAATGATAATTAAATGATTGATATAAGTTGGCCCAAAATGTTTTACATAAGTGTTTGTGTCATTCCAAACACATATATCAAAACTATTTCACTCGACATATGTAAATGTTGATGCTCGGTCAAAACTATTGCTCAACGTTGACTGTCTATGCAACTCGGCAGTCATTCTACTCGACAACTACTGAGTACTCAGTGACCACTGACTTGCTCGGTAGTGACTACTGCTCGATCAATTCATAATATTTATAAGTCACTTACATTACTCGACCTTAGTGGGATAGATCGGTCGTAGTGATGACCGACCAAACTACCTTGATTATGATTAAGTGTATGACACTAATAGACAACATGACTTGGAGATCAACAATCTCCCCCTTTGACATTAGTGGCAAAAACACTTTGTCACGACTCTTTAGTCCCTTAAAAAAAATTGTACTCAAGTATACCAAAAAATTCTCAAAAAATCCCCCTAAGATTATGACTTGGTCTTCATAAAGACTTCACTCTATATACATAATCTTAAGTACATAACTCCAAAAAATAACAAAACAGTATGCATGATACCTTGTTTTTCTCTATACCTTTCTATTATTTCCCTGTCTGCATCATTTTTCCCCTTTGTTTTCTTCTCATTTACATTTCCCCCTTGTTTTTGTCACTCTTGTCTGCTGGGGGTGTAGGGGTCAAACCATACTTGTCCAAAAATATTTTATGGATATGTAGGATCATCGCTAATGCATTATCCCAACTAGATCTGACATAATCCATAACTTATAGCTTAATCTCTAGCTCGACAGCCAATTCAATCAAACTCTCTGCAATATTTAGAGGTGGTTCTCTCTGTGCTAACTCTTTTGCAGTTGTTAACTCTCTATGCATGACCTCCAAATGAGGTATCAACATAGTCTGAATAGAAATTAGCTTAGCCCTTATTCTACTATCATTAGCCATGATCTCGGCTAATCTTCCTTGGGCATGAGTCAATCTGTTAAAATGAAATGTGTTGGAACTTGCATCCATGCTCAGTGAATTTCCAGATGACTTCAAGTCCAATTGTAGCTTCTCAATAAGCTGTTGATCCTCCTTTGTAAAGAATTTGACATCACATAATTGTTTATATAAAGAAAGAACATTCTTTATAACTTATAAGTTACTCACCAAATCAGAAAGTGCCACCTTCTTGACAGTAAGGTCTTTTGCAACTTTCTCAAGAACTTTGGCCTCAAATTTTCTCTCCGACCATTGCATGAGCTTCTCATTAACATCAATGTCATCATTGTTCACCTTTTGAATAATATGAACCAATTGATCTATGACATGTGCTTTCACATTTATATCATGAAGCTCAAATGCGTCAACAAATATACCTTTAATACCATGTAATACCTGCTTTTGTTGATGTTCTTGTTTCATTTTCTCTTTCTTGCTCTTCCTTTTCAATAAAATCTACAAAATTTGCATTTTCTCATAGGATAGGTTGTTAGTGTCCCATTTTGGAATCACTATAACTTCATCAAGTGTTACATCAGATCTCAGAGACTTATCCTTTTTCTTATGTGACTTCTTATTTTTAGTCTCTGGTGTGTTGCTACTCGGCTTCTATTGTGCTTGTAATGTACTGGTGTCACCACTGATTGTGACTAATTCCTTCTGAGTAGAACTTACCTACCATTCAGGTGTATCAACACTCTTAATTTCTTTAAGTGGTAGCTTCACCAATGCTTGAATAGCCTCTTTCTCTATACGCTCCTATTTCTCCTCGCTCTTTGTAGGCTTAGTACCCTTTGTTTCTTCTATATGAGGTTTGGAGATATCTGTTGCAGACTTGTTTGCTTTCTCTTCCATGATCTTATCTCCTTCAACATTGATTTCAAGATTTTTCTCAGTAGGGGAATCTGGAATGTTGATTGTAGCCTCACTTTATTCCTCGGCATTCAAACTTTGTGTAACTTTACCAGTATTTGTGATTAAGTCATCAATTGCTAAATCTTCTATTTCTGCATTCTCAACCTTATCCTTCATTTCTTCCTCAACATTATCATGCTCATCAATATCTTCTTTATTGTCAAGCTCAACTTGTTCTGATGTGCCTTCATCTTTGCTTGCATTCTTATATACTATCAATCCAAAAATTATCTTCCATATTCTTTGGCTCTGTTGTACAACTCCTTCTACATCTTTCCTCAATATTTAATAAACTCTTAGCTTAGGAATGAATCTATTCCTATGTTGCTCCGTGAAATTGGTTCTCTTTTTTAGTGTTAGCTCAGGTATTATTTGGGCTAATGCAACTTCTCTGATCTTCCTTTCAATCTTAAGATCAAACTACCATCTCTCATCAATCTTCTGGAATAATTCATCAGGAACTAGATTCCCAATCTCTAAAGGTGTCATCTTGTATGATGTTAACATATCTATCATAGCATATTCAATCTTTTCCATGTCCTCGATACTCAGTTGTTCATACTTGATGAACTTAAATCCTGACAAACCTTTGGATCTCCTGATGTTGTGACAAATCTCATCAACATTTGTAGGATGTTTGTGTGTAGCAACTGGAAATTTGTTGATGTCCTTTGTGTCATTCTCTTCTCCATCTTCATCATCTTTACCCAATATATATTTCCTTCTTGGCTTCCTCTTATGGTTTCTCAGCTCAGATTTAATCTGAATATGTTTCTTTTTCCTTGGTGGCTCGGTTGTTATTATAGTTGTTGATGCCCTGGTTCTCGGTCTAGATATGGCAGGAGGAGTAGGTTTTGGATTTGAACTCCTTTTCATAGTTGACTCGGAAACCATCACTTTCTTACCCTTCTTATCCACTTCCACATCTTCATTATCACTCTCTTCTGAATCACTATATTGGTCCTCACCTTGACCTTGTGTGATCTATATCGATGCATCATCTTCTTCCTCTTCTTTCCCTAACATCTTCTCAAGGTTTTTCATCATCTTCTTTCTTTTCCTCTCCATAATTTAAGCCTTCAAACCCATGGTGATCTTATATTTTTCTTCTTCATATTTCCCAAATACTTTTGCCTTTTTATCAATTTCCTCAGCAAGTAAAGTTGTGATAACTGCTGATGTTTCATCAACATTTACTTCATAGGGAAATGACCTTTGTATGCAATGAAACCTAACCTGTTGGGAGCACGCTCAGACATGCAAACGTTAGAGATAAACATTAAATAACAACATTATGCATATCTAAAACATACTACTAAAAACAAGAAGACTTTCATTACAACCTCCGATGAGCTGAACAAGGGCACCCAAGCCTTGTTGATTTGCTCTTAGACAGGTTTGTGAGTGTGCTCTCCCAACACAATATTATAATCCCACTATTTGATTAAGAAATGCAACTAAGTGATTGAAATGAGAGTGAAGAACTCAAGAAACAAGTATTGAAAACTTGTCTCAAGCCTTCACTATGAATGCAAATGCTATATTATAATGAGGATTCAAAGACTAAGCTAAGATGATATGCATAAGACAATAGAAATAAGTTCATTTTCCATTATCCTAACATGTAATTTCTAAATTCAACTATAAACTAATGAGCATGAACATAAAATGCACTAAGAATTTCTAGAGCTATACTAGCATGATAACAATGCATAAATGAGAGATGGTTTGCTCTTGGAAAAGGCCTCTATTTATAGATTTTTTGGAGGAGAGAGAGGGCTTGGGTGAGGTGGAGCTCATGTGGCATCCACATAGGTGCCACATGAGGGACACATAAGCCATGCAAGAGGCCAACTTTGCTCACACATGTGTGAGCAACTTTGGAT
>MU227083.1:1111448-1147813 GCA_018584345.1 Thuja plicata
AATAAATTAAAAATTTATTTAAAGGGGATTAATGAGGGATAATGTATTAAATAAGATTTAATACATTAAAAGGGATAGTATTTAAATTAAATTCAAATACTTAGGAGAATGAATCATATTTAATTAATTAAATAGATAGAAGAATATAACAAATATAATTAATTAAAATTAACTATAATGTTATGAGAATATTAATTAAATTAATATAAGGACGATTTTGGACGTCTACAGCCTCAACTATGCTACCCTCGGTACTACAACTTGTACATAGGTATAATCAGTATCAACTAGAAAAAAAAACATCATCATAATGTTTCTCTACTAGTGAAACTGGAATTTTGCTTCTCATTCTTACCTTTTTCTTAAATTCAACAAAGTAGTTTCCCATGACATTATCAGAATTTTCTCATTTTTGTTGTGTAAAATCATTAATATGTTGTATCACCGGTCGGTCCTAACTCCATACTACATCTCCTATAGTAGGAAAAGTATTCTGAACATAGAAAAATATACAAACTCTCAGGGATATGAACTTACACATAGAGTTCTTTGCATTCGTAATGGATGATAGGTTCTCGGTAATTTGATTCATTTGTAGCTCGGCAAGATCATATGTATGATCTTTCTTCACTATCTTCCATGCCTGAGAAACTGCAACGCAAGGAACACTATCCAATCTACTTGACTGAAAAAAACTTGTAAGCAATTACTCTAACTGCAAAGTCAATTTCAGGATCTGTGATCGTTGAAATTGTCATTCCTCTCTAATTCCACTCGGCTAAAGTATTATTTTCAATGTCTTCCTTATTCTGACAGCGCATAGTTCTTTTCCCTTGCACAATAGGGTAACCAGTGACTCGGTGGATGATATCCTTGGTATTCTTCACTGGTCTATTCTCTAGCCATAGATTCATATCATGAATTATGCTCAGAACTATCCGAATCCATTCGATTTTAAAGTTGCAAGGGAAATCTAGGGCTCAGACTAACCCTTTGTCGGCAATGTGCTCATGCTCAACCTTCAATGCCCCATTCTCACATAGTTTTTTATAGGCTTCCCTCAACTCAAAATCTCCAACTTCACTTATCTTACACATATAGCATGCTCTCACATCGTGAATCATGAGAACTTTTAGTGGGATCGATGACAGGGCTCGCATAAGATCTCCCTTCACCACACTCTCAAGTATAGCTCACAAATTGGGTGGTGCACATGCATCACTTATGACTAACTGAATGTTCTTCATTTCCTTATCTTGTCTCTTCACTCCAGCAGATGAAATGACAACCATTTCTTGGATTAGGGTTCAAAAAATGAATTCTGGGTAACTTGACAGCAATGGGTCTTCAACCTTTCACAGTACTTATTGACGATACACAGTGGAATCTTTACAAACTTTTCTCAAAATGCTCTTCGAATCACCTATGAATCACTTTATAAACTCTAATCGCTTGGTGAAATGAAAAATGAATGGCTAAATTCATTATATACCCTCAAACAGTCAAATTAGGTCTTCATGAAATGTTTTGTACAGTGGTAGGTGCATAATGGTTGTCTCGGTTCTCGAATAGATAGCTTGGTTGACTCATTCCATCACTCAGTCAAAGTAATAACTCGGTCATTACTGACACTCAGTCAATATATCAGCTTGGTCGATATGGGGGCTCGACACACACTAATATTAATGTTCAACATCAATTGTGCAAATTAATTCTTTGCTCGGTTCTTGTCTCAGATCTGTCCTAATGCATCTTAACTTATGCAGATATAGACTTTAATACATCTTATGTTAGGAACTAGTGAAAAATATAACATTTGAGAAATCAATTCCTTACATAACTTCTCTACTTAATTGGAAATAGTGTGATCACCTGATCTATTGGATTGGGTGATCTCGGCTTCACTAGGTCCACTACTGCTTGCTTCTTTCTTTCTCCATTTCAGATTTATCTGATTTTGTATCTTCTCAACAGTAGGTGTCGATACTCTGGTCTTGCAGTCTCTCCTAGTATGATTGATATTATGACAACTATGACAGACCAAACTTCCATTCATTAAACTCTTGAATTTGCCTCTAAAGTGTGTCCTTATACAGTTTTCTCCAATATGACCATATTCTCCACAATAATGACAACTATTCCATGTGTTATAATCCCAATTGAATGTGTTACCTTTCTCGGTGCATTGCCTTGTTTCTTGGATGTCCACTTAGGTTTGGCATTAGATCTGCAATCTTGGGATCTATGACCAAACTTCTGACAATTGTGACAATGTCCTTGGAATTTAGGCGAACTAGGTGCATTGCTAACCTTTGACCTGCATTCATGTGCCTGATGTACATGATTCTTACAGTTATGACAATATCTATTGAATTTAGGTTTAGGATTGGATTCACCGTTCTTTCTTCAAAAAATGTTTGTTGTGTGACCTGGTTTCCCACAATGATAACATGTAGCTTTTTTGTTCTTCGACTTTGCATTTCTCTGTTCTCCACTCTTTGATGATTCACCTTCTTCAGTAGATGATAAGTGCTCGGTATGGCCTAGTCCAGTAGTGTCATTAGTTCTTCTTGATGATCTTATCAATTCCTCAAAATATCTCAAGGCTTCATTAGGTTTGTTTATCCTCTCAATGAGTTCTCTTTCAGATCTCAATTTATTTTTCAATTGATTGTTCTCAGATCTCAAATATGTAATCTCAATATCTTTTCTATTTACCTCTTGATTTGCAAATAATAGTTGGTTGACCCTATCCGACTGATTGTTTGTGAGCTTCTGCACATCACATATCCTTTCATTAAGTCTAGTAGACATTTATTTCTTATCTTCTTCTACCATTGTCTTGTCTTTCTTAGATTTCTTTTTCTGTTTAGTCACCTCACATAGTCTCATTGATTGAAAATATTGTTCTCTTCAGATCTTTGGCTTCTTCATTTAGTGTGTTGTTTTTCTCCAAAGGTCTGCTATTACAGCTTCACTTTCCTTGGAATTTTCATTATCAAATAGACCTTCAGTGTCTTGTTCTTTGTATGATGTATCTTTCAACTGTATTGCCAATTCTTTCCTAGCCTTTAAGGATTTATTCAATTCTTCTCTTTCTGTCTCAAGCTGCTGTAGTGCCAGCTGGGTATCAATCTTATGATTCTCAATGACCTTTACCAACTTATAAGCCTCCATCTCTAAGATCTTTACTCTTAAGTGGTTAGACTTCTTTTAAGAAAACAAATATCTAATACCAATTGTTGGAAGTCTAATATGGGAAAGCACTATATTGAGAGGGAGCGGTGAATAAGGATCTATAAAACTTTTAAACTTCTAAAATAAATTGATTCAACTATGCATTCTTATATATAAACTAAAATGTTGTAATAGATTTAACATCTTATAACATCCACACTGAACATATAACACAAATATTTGATAACCCAGAAACCCTTGAAAGGTAAAACAGGGGTGGGGATGACACCTACAAATCTTCACTATTGCAGTAATAAAGTGTGCTTGTTAGGGCTACAAAGTTTGATCACTTCTGAGGATCTACCCTGTAAGGGGTTTGCCATGTTAAGAGCTTACAGACTTATACAGTCTACCTTGTTAAAGGATTTCAACTTACAACTAAGTAAGCACTCGGTTAAGAGATTTACAAATGCCTCTTAGGACCACTCTATTAAGAGATTTACCCTGATTCACTTGCTAGAATGTATCAGTACCTAATCCTTTGGTCTACACTCCAAATGTTGATAATGAATCTCCTCTTTCCAACTCTTAACTGATCTCACAATATGATATATCTTTTTTGTGTCTTTCACTGCTTTGCTCAGTCACTCTATCTGATCTATGCTTCAGATATGCAAAACTCTACTTCACATGCATACACACCCGATCTCATACATGCATACCTGATGAACAATAACTGATTGAATGTTTGGAGATGTTAAATTGATGATCACCGAGACATAGAAAGTTAATGCAAGACATTAAATCAGTTAATGCATTGTATTTTTATTGATGTCAACTTGATATAATATGTATGGTCATACTGCTAAAGACTTCAAAGAACTAATGAATCAAACGCTATGCTATCAACAATGCATAAAAGTTAAGTATTCACAAAGTGATTATATACACTGAAGGAGTGCACACTGACAGAGAGTAAGCCAATGAGAGCAAAGTCACAGTGTTACCCGACGAGCAAAATCACAACATTCCAGACTAGCAAACTTACAGTGTAACCCGACGGACATAAATACAGTGTAATCCGACGGACAGATTTACAGTGTTGCCCGACGGATAGAAAACATGATAGAGATCCTGAAGAAAACTGAAGTCTGACCGATGAAACAGTCAGTTGTCACCGATGACTAACTGAAGTATATGACAAAATGCTTAGCTGTCAAGAGCTAAATATAGACTTAACTAGTACTTATCATTGTTTTAATCGACAAGATAAAGCCATAGATAAGTAAAGGATTTAAAGCTTCTTAGTCTAGTTGGCAAGAAGATCTCTATGAGATAAAATAAGAATTTTTCTTTAAATCTAATTGGCGAGAATTGTGGATCACACCAAGATCAAGAAAGCCAAGAAATGGTTAAATCATGTCTATATAAGAGACAAGCTAATTCAATGTGAATTAGGGGAGTGACAAGAGAATAGATGCTAAAGAGATTCTAAAGGAGAAAAAAGTCTTCATTCAAACCTAATCAATCAAGCTGAGGAAAGAGGTAAATTCTGTAGACACCGACGAACAATGATACAACATCACAGAGAAAAATAGTGTGGAGCAAAGGTATTGAATTGATAACATTGACCAGAAAGGTAATGCACTTACAATAGATATCAAAATATGCAATTCTAGTTGTATATGTGAACAGATCACTTTATTGTTTCAATTTAGCCATTGAAGCATCAAGTCTCTTAACCGAGTAGGATTTAAAAGTCTTTTCTAATTGAGATACATCCCAAGGAGTATCAAAAATTTTGATCATACAAAGTAGTACTAGATAGTCCAAGTGAGTGTTTGATCAAGGATGGTAGCATTAGATGCCATATACTAAGTGACAAACTATTAATTTAAATCCTCTAACAAGGTCACACCTAATAGTGTGTTTGTAACTTTTAATAGGGTTGGATCTTCACTGAGCTCACTTCAGAAGAGTGAAAAATTGGGTTACCGGTCCCAATGGTTTTTCCCTTAATAGGGTTTCCACGTTAAAAATCCACGTGTCAATGTGTTTACGAGTCATTACTTTATTGTTTTGAATTTCACATAAGAAAATCTAGATTGATCGGTATACACTAGTTATTTACTGTATTTTTGTAAATAGAAAGACTGCTAATCGGTAAAAGTAAGAATAAGGTTTGAAAGAGTAATCCAAGTAGTAGTTATTTGTTATTACTATTTCAAGGCAATCATATTGTAGGAATGAAGATAAATGGAGGCTTATAAATGTGGTAATAAGTTTTTGGGTTGATTTAAGGATTAATTTTTGAGACCACTGATTCATCCCCCCCACTCTCAGTTATTCTAACAATTGGTATCAGAGCTTGTGTGCTTAGAAGGAAGGTTTCAAGACCTAAGCTAAAGATCACAAGATGAACATACGAGATGTGCCCAAGTTGAACAAAGACAACTTTGCTTCATGGAAAAGTAGGATAAGACTCCACTTATCAGGTATTGGAAATGATGTTACTCAATACTTAGATACTGAATATGCGTTGCCCACAGGAGCACTCATAGTTGAACAAATGAGAGAGAAGCATGAGCACAACTGCATGATAATAGAGCTTGTTTCCTCACTCTCTGATGCTGAATTTTAAGTTGTCAAAACATGCACAAGTGTAAAGCAGATGTGGGACAAATTGAAGCTTGTACATGGTGGTGATATAAATGTTCTGAGAGCCAAGGCAGAAAGCCTTAGAGGAAAGTTTGATGATCTCATAATGAAATAAGGTGAAAACATCACATGATACAACACAAGAATCAAAGAGGTAGTTAATGCTATCCGAGGAGTTGGAGGTGTACTAGATGAAGAGACAGTGGTAAGTTAAATTCTAAGAACCTTATTGCCTACTTATGCTATTAGAGCATCTGCCATACAAGAAATGAGAGCAGTAGAAAATAACAATGTTACTCTAGATAGTTTGATTGGAAGACTGATTTCATTTGAGATTAATAACTTTGATAATAGTGTCTTACCAAACATAGAGTCTGCATTCAAATATTTTTTAAGAATAAGTAAATCAAGTCATAAACACACTATGAGAAAAGATAGTGAAAGTGAAAGTGAAAGTGAAGAAGAAGATCTTGATGAAATTGAAGCACTTATGGCTAGAAGAATGCAGAAAGGCAAAGGTAAATACAAAGGTTAATTACCACTTGTATGTTTTAATTGTAAAGAGATTGGATACTTTGTTGCAAGATGTCCTAACAGAAGAAAATATGATAGAAGTAATGACAAATCGTTTGAAAAAAAGTTTGACAAAGGTGATAACCGAGATTACAGAAGCAACTGACAATCATAAAGAAGAAATACCTGAGACTACAAGGACAAAGGAAAGAAGGTTAGTTACCTAGATACATGCAAAGATGAAGATACTGACACCGAATCTGATGAAGACATTGAGATAGTGTTTGTGGCAGTAAAAGATGATTCAGATGAAGATGAAAGTTATGTAGAAACTGCACTCATATCTAAAGTTATCAAGAATGATATCTAGATCATAGATAGTGGCTGCACTCAGCACATGACCGGTGACATAGAAAATTTTAATACTTTTGAGTATTATAATGGTGGTACAGTAAGAATGGGTAATGACCCACCTGGTCCAGTTGAAGGTAAAGGAACTATAATGTTGAGTAACCTGATAAAATGTGAAAATGCTTATTGGGTGAAATGATTGAATTATAATCTATTGAGTGTTTTTTAGCTGAATAATTTAGGTCACTGAGTAGCATTTGAGAATAAGAAGGCAAAGATCTTCAATGAATGATACTGACACCACTTGCTTAATGGCTAGAAACAAAGACATATGGTTGTGACATAAAATATTGTGTCATGTAAATTTTGACAACATGATAAAAATAAGCAAAAAGAGAAATGGAAGAGGCTTACCGAGCATGTCAAAGCCAGACAATATCATGTGCAAAAATTGTCAAAAGGGTAAGATGAAAAAGTATAGTTTCAAAAGAAAATCCCATACATCTGATGCTATTCTAGAATTAGTCCATACTTATATATATGGACCCATGAGGACAAAGAGCTACTATGGTGATTGATATTTCATTCTCTTTGATGATGATTACTCTAGAATGATGACAGTTATGTTTCTAAAAGATAAATCAGAAGCATTAAAGATGTTTAAATGGTACAAAGAAATGGTAGAAAAACAAAGTGGTGAGGAATTGAAATGCTTAAGATCAGATAAAGGAGGGGAATTTATTTTAGATGAATTCACTAACTTTTGCAATGAGCATGGAATCAAAATACAAGTCTCTGCACCGAGAACACCACAACAAAATAGAATTGCTAAAAGAAGGAACAAATCCATTGTTGATTGTGAAAGGACACTAATGATAGAGAAAGGCATCACTCAAATCTTCTGGAGGGAAACTGTCAGTACTGCTGTTTACACATTGAATAGAGTACAATTGAAGAAAGACACCAAGAAGACACCCTATGAGCTATGGTATGGTTACACACCCAATGTAAGTTACTTCAAGATCTTTTTTAGTCAATGTTATATCTTAAAAGATGATAGAAATGGAAAGCTTGACTCCAAAAGTGATGAAGGTATCTTTCTAGGGTATTCCACCAAGAGCAAGGCTTATAAATGCCTCAATAAAGCCTCTAACAAAATTGTTGAAAGTGCAAATGTAAAGATAGATGAATTTGCAGAGAAGAATGAAGAGGAAAGCACAAAAGAGCTTGAGGAATACAACAGGTTTGTTTACAATGAAGAACCTAACACTCTACCCAAACAACAATGTATAGCTCCCGAGCAACAGAATATTGCACCCAAGCATCAGGCTGTAAATACCAAAAATCAGGATATTGCTCAAGATGATGTACCAAGCGATGGAGATCAGAATGAAGGACAAAATGATGATCAAGATGATAGACAAAGAATTGAACCTGTACTTGCCAGGTATGTTAGAAGGAACCATCCATAGAACCAAATCATTGGAGACAAGGAGGCTGGTATGAGAACCATAAGTAAGTTTCTAAACACAAGATGTTTAATTTGTGATTTTGAGCCAAAATCTATCAATGTTGTACTTGATAATGAAGAATGGATTAGTGCTATGAATGAAGAAATTGAGAAAAAAAAGACATGGACACTTGTACCAAGACCAGATGAAAATAATGTCATCGGTACCAAATGGATATTCAAAAATAAGCTGAATGAGAATGGAGAAGTCACCAGAAACAAAGCAAGACTAGTATGCAAGGGGTATGCACAAGAAGAAGGGATTGACTATGGAGAAACCTTTACACCCGTTGCTAGGATAGAAGGAGTGAGAATATTACTTTCTTATGCTACATTTAAAGGATTCAAGGTATACCAGATGGATGTCAAGTCTGCATTCCTAAATGGAATACTTGAGGAAGAGGTATACACTGAGCAACCATAAGGGTTTGTTGATCTAGATAAGAGGAACATGGTATGTAGACTACAAAAAGCCTTGTATGGATTGAAACAAGTACTAAGAGCCTGGTATGAAAGACTTCATTCCTATCTCATAAGTATTGGATTTGTAAGAACTAGTGAAAATAGTAATCTTTATTTGAAGGAAGATACTGATGCTAACATTTTGATTGCTGAAATATTTGTTGATGACATCATATTTGGAGGCAATGATATGCAATGCAAATCATTTGCAAATGAAATTTGCAAAGAGTTTGAGATGTCTATGTTTGGAGAGATCAAGTTCTTCCTTGGTCTATAGATCATGCAACAAGATGAAGGCATTTTCATTACACAATCCAAATACATCAAGGAAGTGCTAAAAATATTCAAGATGGAAGATTCCAAGATAGTTGGAACATCGATGGCAATTGGATGTAAGTTGACAAAGGAGGATAAGTCACCTGAGGTAAATCAGACTTTGTATAGATCAATGATTGGAAAACTTATGTATGTTGTACATACTATACCATATATTGCACATGCAGTAGGAATAGTTGCAAGATTTTCCGCTAATCCCAGGGAATCACATATGACTACCATGAAAATAATTCTAAGATATCTAAAGAATATCGAGGACTATGGATTATGGTATAAAAGAGAAGGCAAATTTAAACTTAAGGTCTTTACCGACGTTGATTGGGCTTGAAACATTGATGACCGAAAGAGCACAATTGGAGGAGCATTCTTTATGGGTGATAGACTTGTCACATGGATCAACAAGAAGCAAGGATGCATCTCTTAGTCTACTACAAAAGAAAAGTATGATGCTGCTACTACAAACTGCTCAAATATTGCATGGATCAAACAATTACTGGAAGGTATGAATATGAAAATTCTTGAACCAGTAATTATCTATTATGACAATACCAGTGCAATTAACATTTCCAAGAATTCAGTCATGCATGCTAAAACAAAGTATATTGCTATCAAGTATCATTATTTGAGAGAACAAGTTCAAGAAAAGGAGGTGATACTTGAGTATGTGCAATCAAAGGAACAATTAGCTGATATCTTTACCAAGCCACTACCCAAGGATACATTTGAGTAATTGAGAAAGAAACTAGGGGTCAGACCCTTGTCTACTAGTCAGTAAGATGTCTAGAAGGCTGCATCATCCTACATATTATCAGAATATCATTCATGTTGATGCAAGCAAAAAGATGGAATTCAAAGATACATCTGTACACATCAAGATATTTATCTACACCAAGCACCAGAGTTGTTATATTGCTGATAGATTGGGAAATTCAAGGAATATATTGAATGGACGGAAAGGATTGTTTGGCATTACTATCAAATATTTATTTGGCATTGTTTTCAAAGGGAGAGATTATATCCATTATCAAATTATCCAAAGGGAGAGAGATGTAACCAGAAAGGGAGAGTACATACAAAGGAAGAGATTGCTGACAAGAGAGAAAAGATACATCAAAAGAAAAGAACAGTCAAAGGGAGAGAGTTTGACACAAGAACTAGAGAACACATCACACCAGAAGAAGAAAGATTCTACATCTATCCAGTGAAGGGATTGAAGACAGAAAGAGAGCTACAAGAATCAAATCTAAGCTATGTGAGCTTACCGAGGACCAGATATTTGTATCGGTTATAGTACATAAGATTGGTAGTTTGATGAACTTCAATTGTTATATTTCATATTGTATTAGTGATAATATAGTGTGATAATGTAGTGTGTTGCCATCAATGCCAAATGAAGAGATTGATGAACTATAACTGATTGAATGTTTGAATATGTTAAGTTGATGATTACCGAGACACAAGAAGTTAATGCAAGACATTAAATCAGTTAATGTATTGTATTGTCATTGATGTCAGCTTGATATAATATGTATGGTCATACTGCTAAAGACTTCAAAGAACCAATGAATCAAAGGCTATGCTATCAGTAATGCATACAAAATTTAAGTATTCACAAAGTGACTGTATACACCGATAGAGTGCACACCAACGGACAAAGTAAACCAACAAGAGCAAAGTCACAGTGTTAGTCGACAAGCAAAAGCACAACATTCCCGACGAGCAAAGTCACAGTGTAACCTGACGGACAAAATTATAGTGTAACTCGACGGATAGATTTACAATGTTGCCCGACGGATAGACAACATGACAGAGATCCTAAAGACAACTGAAGTCTCACCGACGGAACAGTCAGTTGTCACTGATGACTAACTGAAGTGTTGAACGAAAAAACAAAGAGTTCAGAAATGACAAAAGGCTTAGCTGTCAAGAGATAAATATAGACTTGACTAGTATTTATCATTATTTTAATTGATAAGATAAAGCCATAGATAAGTAAAGGATTTAAAGCTACTTAGTCCAGTTGGCGAGAAGATCTCTACGAGATAAAACAAGAGTTTTTCTTTAAATCTAATTGGCGAGAATTGTGGATCATGCCAAGATCAAGAAAGCCAAGAAACGGTGAAATCATGTCTATATAAGAGACAAACTAATTCAATGTGAATTAGGGGAGTGACAAGAGAATAGATGCTGAAGAGATTATAAAGGAGAAGAAAGTCTTCATCTAGACCTGGTTAATCAAGCTGAGGAAAGAGCTAAATTCTGTAGACACCGATGAACAGTGATACAACATCACAGAGCAGAATAGTGTGGAGCAAAGGTATTGAATTGATAACACTGATCAGAAAGGTAATGCACTTACAATAGATCTAAAAATATGCAATTCTAGTTGTATATGTGAACAAATCACTTTACTGTTTCAATTTAACCATTGAAGCATCAAGTCTCTTAACCGAGCAGGACTTAAAAGTCTTTTCTATTTGAGATACATCCCAAGGAGTATCAAAAAGTTTGATCATACAAAGTAGCATTGGATATGCCCGATACCTATTGACTGGCCAAGTGAGTGTAAGATCAAGGATGGTAGCATTAGATTCCAGATACTAAGTGATAAACTATTCATTTAAATCTTCTAACAAGGTCACACCTAATAGTGTGTTTGTAACTTTTAATAGGGTTGGCTCTTCACCAAGCTCACTTTAGAAGAGTGAAAATTTGGGTTACTGGTCCCAGTGGTTTTTCCATTAACAAGGTTTCCACGTTAAAAATCCATGTGTCAATGTGTTTATGAGTCATTACTTTATTGTTTTGCATTTCACATAAGCAAATCTGGATTGATCGGTATACACTAGTTATTTACTATATTTCGGTAAATAGAAAGATTGCTAATTGGTAAAAGTAAGAATAAGGTTTGAAAGAGTAATCCAAGCAGTAGTTATTTGTTATTAATAGTTCAAGGCAATCATCTTGTAGGAATGAAGATAACTAGAGGCTTATAAATGTGGTAATAAGTTTTTGGGTTGATTTAAGGATTAATTTTTGAGGCCACTGATTCACCCCCCCCTCTTAGTTATTATAACAATACCTTCCTCTCTCAAATTAAGGTTTGAAGCATTCCATATATAGACAAAAAATCAAATATCCAAATCAAGATCAATGATCTAGATTCATCACTTTTGCCGCTTAAGCATTCCAAATTTCCAATTGGTTGCATTGCATGCATATGGATTAATGATCTCTGCTAGGACGTGTAATTAGCTCATTAAATGTGTCAATG
The DNA here is from genome assembly GCA_018584345.1 of Thuja plicata. Taxonomy (NCBI): domain Eukaryota; kingdom Viridiplantae; phylum Streptophyta; class Pinopsida; order Cupressales; family Cupressaceae; genus Thuja; species Thuja plicata. Next base: position 1,123,730 of record MU227083.1, read on the forward strand.
ATCATTAAATGTTTCATAGAAGTTGGCCCAAAATGGTTTACATAAGTTTTTGTGTCATTCCAAACACATATATCAAAACTGCTTCACTCGACATATGTAAACACTGATGCTCAGTCAAAATTGTCACTCGACGATGACTGTCTATGCAACTTGGTAATCATTCTACTTGGCAATTACTGAGTACTCAGTGACCACTAACTTGATCAGCAGTAACTACTACTCGGTAAATACATAATATTTACAAGTCACTTGCATTACTCGGCCTTAGTGGGATAGCTTGGTCGCAGTGATGATGGACCAACTTTCCTTAATTATGACTAAGTGTATGACACTAATAGACAACATGACTTGGATATCAACATTTTCAACTTTAAAACTTTCCTCACTAATGATTTTCCTATCAACAACTCGTGATTCCTAAGTACCCATGTTAAGATGATTAATCAAGTTTTCACCAAAGCATGGAAAAATGAAAATTCTTGATATTGTTCCACGGTTCTTATATTAGGCGACCCTCTGAATCAACATGATATTGGGCATTTGACAACTTTGAATTGAGTTCCAAATTCCTAGTTTCTTGCAATCCCATGACATTGAAGATGCTCTATCAAGATGTTGGGCCTTCGCATCCCCATCGTCGAAGGTGTAGAGTTTCCGAACTTTAAAAATCACCCAATCCTCCAATATGTCTAAGGTGGTAATTCTATTTACTCCCGATCAAGTTGTAAGGCTTATCTTTTCATGCAAAGCTCTTGAAATCTGACATGGTATAGTTCCTTAAATGTTGAATTGTAACAAAATAAATTTTTAGATGTGGCAAAATGTATTTCAAAATAAAAATTAAAATCATCTGTCATCAAAATTAAATGAGTTTAAACATTGTTTATCAAGAAATGTGGTGGTATTTTCGAGTTCATTCCTTCCTGAAAACAATCAACCAATCCTTCTAAGAATGGTGCTTCTAACAATTGCAGAAGAGTGGAATGAGGAACCTACACCTGTGGTAGAACCAAATTTGAATTGGCCTGAGTGAGCCCAACTTGATATCATATCTGACTTACGTCATGTGGCATGGAAAGAGATGACCAATTATACAGAGTATTGCAAAGTAATTTTCATCTTAGAGGAAGAGAAATAATGCATTAAGATTCACCAACTTTTCATGGAAATTTGATTGGAGCTTGAAGGGGATCCTCCACTTTAGGAGAATTCTCTTATTTTAGCATGCATAAAATCTTAGTAATTTTTGGGTTGGTAAAACTATTTCTGTTTTAAAATTCATTTCTTGATATCGGTCGTTTTCAAGACCATTACTTTTGTAATTAAAACAGTTTTGGCTCATGTTGTATATATAGGCCTTAGAGAGGCCAAGAGGAAAGGAATTTCCTTTTTAGAAGGATTGTCTTGCTAAAAAGGGATAAAGAAGAGATGGTAGAGAGATTAATTTGAAATGTAGCTATTGTTGGTAGTAGAAATAAATTGCACTTTGCGTCATGAATTTCTCTGCAATTGTCATGAATTGGGATGTATGTGTTCAAAGTTGTGTATTTTTCATATTCTTCCTTATTAAGAATTAAACTTTGTGTTATGATAGTATTCTATAATATTTTCGTACTTAAGATGGCTATCATGCTTTCATATTGAAAACTTTGTGTTCTGTGTTAAGGAGGATTTTTCCTTTGTCCTTTCATATTACATCACGGGTGAATTAAAACTTTGTGTCAAATCACCTCCTTCCAAATATTGCCCGTAATATTTCTTTGCATCTATTATGTAGTTGGGCTTAAAATGTTAATTTTCCTTTTCTTCTTTCTAGTTAAAAGCATACCCAAAAAATCAAAATTAAATCATGAAAGGGAGTTTTAACTCTAAAATTTAGAGAAACATCATCTATTTAACAAAGATCTCTTCAACTATTGGTTTTAGTTTTGTCTTTCAATTATGGGCATTATGAGTCATTTAAAAGGTTACCTTAGAAAGGCAAAAATATAAACTAACACAATTCAACCATTGCTTTAAATTCCTTAAATTGACTGAAAAAAACATATTTACTCTTTATAAAATACACTCATGTCCTACTATAATCATCAATAAATGAAACATATTATCTTGGATTTTCCAATGCAATGGACATCATCAGGGCCGAACACATCATAATGAATAAGATCCAACACACCAAAAGGTTTATGAGAACTCCACTAAAATTGAACGTGCTTTTGTTTTCCATAAATATAATGCTCACAGAAAACAAAGTCTAGATTACAATCATTCAAACCTTCTATGTATGAGGAAATATTCAATTTGTTGGGAGCAAGCGTAGACATGCAAACCTTAGTGGGTTAACACATAAACATATCAAAACATGTATAAACTTGAAAGCAACAAGTAATCCTACATAACATCAGATAGAGCTAAAACAAGTGCACCCATAAGGCTTGTTTGATATGATCTCTTATGGAGATGTGGATGTGCTCTCTCAAACACAACTTAGGCTAATCCCCAAGTAGAATGCTTAATGAAAATTTGATGCAACTATGAATGCAAGATTGATGGATGAAGGAAGGATTCAAGAACTAGTATGAAACAACTAGTCTCAAAGCTCCCCAAGATGATGATCTTTAAACTAAGGATGAGATGTAATACAAGAAATAAACTAAATTCATTCACCAAATTTATCCTAACATGTAATACCTAAGTGATTTAAGCAAGAACTAAGAATATGAAAATAAAAATGAAAATTCTAGAGCTATGTTAGCATGATAACAATGCATAATTGAGAGATGATAATGCAAGAGGAAAGGGCCTCTATTTATAAATTTTTGGAGGGAAGAGAAGGGCTTGGATGAGGTGCCACCCATGCGGCATCCACATAGGAGCCACATAACGGACACATGAGCTTAGAGGAGAGATCAATTTGAGCATTTAATGTTTTGCGAGGCTCAAGGTTGCTCACACATGTGTGAGAAACCTTAGGGAAATGTGTCGGGGACAAGAAGTAGGTTGCATTTAAGAGAGTTGGGTGCCTCTCTTGGGATGAGTTTCTCACATGTGTGAGAATTCCATTAGGACTAAAAAGGTTAGGAATCACCTTTTAAGTAATATTAGTGGGTGATTAAGTGGGAAAGTAGGTTTAGCAAGTGGGATAGGTAGGGGTAGGGTAAGAGTAGGGTAGGCTTTTAAATTAGATTAGGAGGTTTATAGGTTAGGTTTAGATTATTATTCAAATTAGATTTGAATTAATCATAGTTAGAAGAATTAAGAGGGTGAGGTATTTTTAATAAAAAATTTATTAAAAGGGGTTTTGAGACAAATGTATAAAATTGAATATATTAGGATAGTATTTAGTTTGTATTAAATACTATAAGGGAAACCATTTAATTGATTAAATTAAATAGTTTGATGATTAAAAAGAAGTTATTAATTAAATTAATATTTTTGGACATCTACATTTTGGCCCTCTTTGATGTGGTGCCGCAAGTGACGTTGCGTCAAATAAAAGAAAATAAGTTGCCCAAGAAAGTTGGGTTTAGGAGTTGTGTCGAAGCGACGACGGTATGAGGGTGTGATCCCTCGAGAAAAGAACGTAATAAGCAGATCATTGTGGAGTTTTCTCAAAAAGGACACAAACAAGAGAGAGAAGGGGAAGAACAAGGTGAATGAAGAGGAAGGGAATACTGAATAAATATAAGCCTTTCTGAAGAATAAAAATGCAATCATGAATGTAAATGCAATTAACAAGAGTTGGGTATTACATTGTGTTAAATGCCGGAGAGCACACCCTAGTTTGATATGGAAAGAGGAGGTATGAATCAAGTGTTAGAAAACATAGATGTCATGGTTCCTTTGTGTGGATTAGACACACAAACAAAATAGGTAGATTTAGGAACATAAATGTAGAGCACGTGGATATGATGGAACAAATGAAGTGACACCCATAGGGATACCAAGTACACCCAAGGCCTTGATAGACTTGGTGGAAAGTGTACCAGACCCTACCCCTAGGAAGCCAGGCATAATCATAACTATGTAAATGACAAAGATGCACTAAAACAACAACAAATAGATCACACTACAAATGACACATGTACCAATAGACACCATTCACGACACACCAGGATATAGGAGATCTAGGTGGTTATGAGGAGGTTTTGATTGACACAAAAAGGTAAAATCAACAAATAAGGCCTCATGACCAAGCAATCACTCAGTCCAAAGTTCTTGCCATGAATGAGATTGTGTGATGGAGGATTTGATAATCTGACACAACGAGGATGCACCCTAATGGGCCAAGGTTGGATTATTTGTCAAAATGGGTATTCGCTAGCAATAGCTGTGGAAAAGACAAGGAGTGAGGAAAGTTGGTCCCTGAATTGATTTGGGAAAAAATGTTGCAGTCATGGTGTCTGGGCAAAGCTTAGTGTGATGGGGTTAAGCTCAGTGGGGTAGGGACAAGGAGATGGGATGGGTGATGATGGATTAGGGTGGGATGGACCTGGAGTCGACAGGATGTGGGAGAAGGGCGCATGGGTGCAGAAATGGATTGTTGTGAGGATAAACATAAACATGAATGTGAGAGGGATATGGAACAATGTGCGAATGTGGATTGGGGAAAAATACATTTTTAAGAATTTTCAGAGATGTTATGGTGTTTTGGAATTTTTGCAATTTTTTAATTTTTGGGGATTTTTTTTGGAGATTTTCTATTATACAGGAGGAGGAACGGGAGGCATTTATTTTATTAATATACACAGAAATGATCAAAGCTCAGGAAATGGGGGAGAGATAGGGGTAGCGGGGGAAATGGCTGGAGAATGAGGATATAAGTAGGGTTCGAGGAGGGAGATGGATTTGGATGATGTGGGCAGAGATTAGTCAAATAGGAATGCTTAGGAGGGTGGGATAGGACACGAATGTACAATTGTTGAGACTAGAATAGGCGGTTATATACAAAAGATATGTGCGAAATCTCAATGATTAGGATGGGGGTTGATTCTATTGTTGGTGCATACATGATGGAACACCCAAGGAATATAATTCTGGAATACAGATTGGGAGATGGAGGAATGTGTTGGATGAGACAAATTGAAATGAGAGTTTGATAGATAATGATACAATCCACTATGTGTAACACCTATTTTCTAGGTTTTCACCACACATACTTGCCCAAGGATCCTGATTGCCAAGTTTTCACCCTTGGACAATTTATTTATCTTTACTTTTTTTGCACTTTTTATTTTTATTTTTTTGTTATCCTTGAGTTGCCTATTTACCAGGCTTTCACCAAGACAATGATTTTTTTAGGACTTTTTACACTTTTTATGGATTTTTTTTCAGATAAGTGGGGTACACTGCACGAATCAAGCATAGAATTGTTTGAGATGAATGATGTTGATAGGATCATTCAAAGGTTACCCTTTTGGTGTTGATAATGGATATGCCCCTTACTCGAAGTTTTTTGTGACAACATATGGTCCCAACCATGTGACCTCAAATTTTCCCTTCTTCTCTCTATGTGCTTGTACCTTTTGATTTTCCTTGAGGACTAAATCCCCTACCTAGAATTTTCATGGGTATATTTTCTTGTTGTAACTTCTCTTAAGCATGGTCTGGTAGACTACGAGGTGAATGTAGGATTGTTGTCTTTTTTCATCTAGAAGGTCAAGTTATGGGAGTTGCACCACACAATAGTCTTCATTAGTGATGAGGTTCTTGAGTGAAACACACAATGATGACAATTCAACCTCAGTTGGTAAGACAAATTATGTACCATACACAAGTGAGTAGGGAGTAGTGCCTGTAGGAGTACAATAAGAGGTATGGTGTGCCTAGAGGGTGGGATTTATTTGGAGATGTCAGTCGCGACCAATGTCATTGACAACTTTCTTGAGGATCTTTAGGAGGGTTTTATTAGTTTCCTCAGCTTGGTCATTTCCTTGTGGGAAATATGGACTAGAAAAGCGATGGTGGATGCAAAATTGGTTGCATAGATCTATCATGTGTTGATTCTAAAAAGGTGTACCATGATCTGTGAAGATGGTGGGGGGGATACCGAAGCAATAAATGATGTGGTAGAGGATGAATTTGGATATTTGTACTCCTATTGTGAGGGTGAGTGGGATAGCTTACACCCATTTGGTGAAGTAATAATTAGCTTTGATGATGTATTTATGTCCTTCTGACGAAAAGGGGGTGATCTTACCAATGAGGTCAAATCCCCAACATGAGAATGGCCATGGAGGTGCTATAGGATGTAGGTCTTGCGTCGGAGCATGGATCAGATTGGCATATTTCTGACAGGGGAGGCCCTTTTTCACTAACTCATAGGCATCATGTTCCATTGTGGGCCAATAATATCCTTCCCTGAGAAGTTGCTTGGATAGGACCATGTCACTCATGTGGGCACTGACAATTCTAGTGTGTACATCCCATAATGCCAGGGTAGCTTCGTCTGAGTTTAAAAACCTAGAGAGGACGTTATGATATCCCTGACGATATAACGTATTGGCTACGAGAGTGTAGCGGGATGCTATGCGAATGAGGTTTTGGTGTTGGGCGTTTGTGAGGTGGGGGATATGATACCATTTTTTAGATAGGCATGGATGTTGTGGTACCATGGGGACTAAGAACCAACCAGTACGGAGACCATTTTAGAATCAATGTTCTCGTAAGCGGGTGCATGAAGTTTATCAACTAAGAATTCATATTATGTTGCGTCTTGAGGAATTTCCAGAAGGGATCCAATGGTATCCATCACACCCGCTGCTTTGTTCTATAATCTAGGAACCTGTGTAATTGACAATTTTAGGAAATGTTCTTTCATTTTGTCCACCAGTTATTTATAGGGTAACAACTTGTCATCTTTCATTTGGAACTTATCCAGGACTTGCTTAATGTTGAGTTGTGAATATCCAAATACTTGTAGCTCTGTGATTTTCCATTGAATAGCCATGCTTAGCCTGATGATGAGTACTTCATATTCTGTGATGTTGTTGGTGCAGGGAAATGCCAACTTGAATGATTTGAGAATATAATCACATTGAGGAATGACAAAGAGGACCCCTACCCATGCTCCATGAGATGTATATGATTTGTCAAAATAAAGCTTCCATTCGACAATGCATAGGTGCTCATCTAGGAATTTCATGACTAAGGGGTATGCATCTACTAATGGTGCCTCAGCCAACTGATCTGCAATTACCTGCCCTTTGATTGCTTTTCTATCCACATACTGGATGTATAATTCACTAAGGAGCATCACCTATTTAGCCATACGACATGTGAGGGTAGTCTTAGACAACAAGTATTTGAGAGGATCTACCTTAGATATGAGTATAATGGTGTAAGCATATAATGCCAAAGTTTTTGAGTGGCGAAAACCACTATCACGCATGCATTTTCTATAGGTGAATAATTGAGCTGATAGCCCATAAGTGTGCGACTAATATAGTAGATGACTCTTTATTTTCCATTATATTGAGTTGAGAAAGATGTACCCCTAGTGTTGTGGTAGTTGCAGATATGTACAGGATGAGCGGTCTTCCTGGAGTTGGTGGTACTATAATGGATGGATTCCCTGGATATTCTTTGATCTTTTCAAAACATTTCTGACACATGGGCTCCCATTTGAAATTTGTGTCTTTTTGTAGCATATGGGTGAATGGTTGACATTTATCCGCAAGCTGTGAGATGAAACAACAGATGGATTGCAACTTCCCTTGTAGGTTGTGCAATTGTTTGAGTGTTCTTGGCGGAGGCATTTCCATGATGGCTTTGACTTTCTTTGGATCAATCTCTATGCCCCATCTTGATACAATGAAACCCAAGAGTTTTACAGATGTAACCCTGAAAACACACTTCTTTGGGTTGAGCTTTAAGGCGTAATATTGAAGGCGGTCAAACATACATTCCAATACGTCTAAGTGGTCTGCCCTTGTTATTGATTTTTCCAGGATGTCATCTACGTAATCCTCGAGGATCTTGTGAATAATGTCATAGAAGATAACAATCATGGCTCTTTGACATGTTTCCCCTCCATTCTTTAGACCAATTGACATCATATTTTAGCAAAAGGTACCCCAGGGGGTTGTGAATGTTGTCTTGTGTTGATCTTCTTCTGCGATGCATATTTGATTATATCCAGAGAAACCATCCATGAGTGACAAAATTTCATGTCTAGCGGTGAGATCAACAATCATATCAATGTTGGGCAAGGGAAAATCGTCCTTAGGACATGCCTTGTTGAGATCCTGAAAGTCTGTGCATATTTTGATCTCTTTGGTTGGCTTTGAAACTGACACCATGTTGGAAATCCAGTCTAAATAGTTAATGGCATGTATAGTTTGAGCCTCTAAGAGCTTCTCCAATTCCTCTTTGACTAAGAGGGCCACTTTAGGATGCATCTTTCAAAGCTTTTGCTTGACTGGTTTGACATTCAGATCTACAACAAGATGATGCACAACAAGGTTTGGATCTAGCTTAGGCATGTGAGCGTAAGACCAAGAAAAGTTACATGTAGCTTCCTAGAGGAGTGTAGTGAGACCTAGCTCTTCTGCCTCTAACAACGATGCTGCAATATAAGTGATCTTTGGACATTCTTTTGTTCCCAGATTTATAGGCTTAGTTTCTTCGATCAAAATGGATGATTGTACTGGTTTGTAATTGCCAATAAGGGGAAGATGAAAGTATCCATCCTCTGGCACCTCAGAGAGGTTTTCACCAAGGAATAAACCCTTTGTTTTTAATTTTTTAGAGGTAGATAGTGCCCCAGAGGGGTTTTCACTAGGAGACCCATGCATTTTCTTTTCATTTTTACTTTTATTTTTGCTGCTAAAGACTTCCTTTTCCCCAAAGTATGCCTTTGGGTCCAACTTGTAGATATGCGCTGAGTTTTGCCCCCAATCTGGCTATTGTTCTACTACCCCCATGAATCTTAGGAGCTCATCCTCTCTATGAAATTCATTGACATGCACAACATTTGGTTGGCCCTAGTCTATGAGTTTGGGGTGGATGAGTGGTAGGTCAATGAAATTTACGGAGAGTTTGAAAAGGACAAAATAGTCGAGGAAGGTTTCGTCATCAAAGATATCATCATAAGATTTCTTAATTTCCTGCTCAAGGATGTCTTTGACCTCAACGATTTCATCGAGGTTATTGCAGTGGGTATAATTGTTTTTATTGGTGTCCCCAGTTGTGCCTAGGCCAAATCCCAATCCTTGGCTTCTTGGTAAGCGAGGAGGCTCAATAGGATCCTTCACACCTCCCTCTTCGCAGCCTAAACTACCTCCTTGGTAGTTCCATCGTTATGTTTCTAGCTTGTGGGAGTGTGTGTATTTTTCCTTTAAGTAACCAAGGAGTCTTTCATCAAGGGCTTGGGGATCTTGGTATAACCATCTGTTGATGTTAGGATCCCTTTCCCGATTATTTAGGATGCCATGGGATACAAATGAGCCCATTTGTTTCAGTTGTGGTTCATGATGTTCTGGTGGTTCTTGTTGGGATGGGCATCCTCGAGTGTTTGGGTCCATAGGGAGGGCTCCAACTGCAAATGCATCTGATAGACTGTAATCCCCACAACCTTTGTTGTCAATATTTCCACTAGAAAGTGTGGAGGCGAGGATGTTTTCTAGGTTGGCATATGTTCTGGAGGAGCTGGCGACAAAAGTGCCAATATCAATCCCCATGAAATTACTTGTGTGGAAAGGAGGCTTTCAAAGCATGGTAGTATGCGAAGGGTTGGGGATCAGCGTGGATGGTGACTTCGACTCCATCATGTGGGAATTTAATGCATTGATGGAATGTGGAGGGAACAACCTTCATTGAATTGATCCATGAGCGACTGAGGAGGATGTCGAATGAAAAGTCAAGGTCGACAATGTGGCATATTGTGTTCTGTATTGATGGGCCTAACCGGATAGGCAATGAGATGGTACCTTCATATGTGCACTCTAGGTTATCATATTCCTTGATGGTTATGACATGATTGTTTATGTCAGCTTCTGTGTACTCCATTTAATTTATGAACTTTAAAGTGCATAGATTTAGGGTCGAACCATTATCTATCATGACCCATTTAACAACGAGGTCGTTAACCATGATGACAATGTGGAGTGGTAGGTTTTGATTAGGCTCAATGGAAGACATATCAGAAGGCTTGAATGAGATACTGCTGGATGTGGATAAATGGTCCACAAGGGCTTGGAATTGGATAGGGACAATGTCATTTGGGATATGTGACTCTTGCAATGCTTTATTAAGGATCTCCCGATGGATGGGTGAAGTGTGAAGGAGATCTAGGATGAATATTTGAGTGGGCGTATTCCCAAGGTGTTACAAAAGGTTATATTGCACACCAAAGGGGGAAGTAGTAGTGTTACGTGCGATAGAGATTCTCCCTGTATTGTGGTAACTGCACATTGAATGTCAACATCTTTGACTTGAATCATATTGACTTTAGGGTCGACCTAGGAGATACAAGCGATGAACTTATCATAGTTGATGTAGGCATTGGTGTAATCCTTTTTGTTGGTGTGATCTCCTTGTTTTTCTTTCCCTTGGTTCGAGGGTGGATCAGGTTTGGCAAGTCCTTTGCTAGTGTTGTGTTGAGGAAACACATTTTGGTATATTTGTAAATTGGTATTGGCTGAGGTCTATGCTAGAGAATCCACTATGATCTCTTCGTAGTCTATGAGGTCCTAGATGTAGTGCTTTAGTTTCATGCACTTCAAGGCGGTGTGTACCTTAATGTGATGATAGTCATAGTACTCATTTTCTTTATACCATGTTGGCTTGGGAGAAGACTCATCAACAGGTTGGGTCTACAGATGTACAATCATGTTGTCCTTGGCCATTCAGTGAAAGATAGCATTGATGGGTTCACCCAAGGGGGTAAACGTGAACTTCTGCGTATTATGGGCTCATGGTTTGGGTTGTCCCTGCGAGACTGATATGGCATTCATTTGATTTGTTGGAGGTTGGTAGTTTTGCTGATAACCTCTCCCAAGACGTGGGTAGGTTGATGCGGCTTGCTGGTATGCTAGTGCAGTTTGTTGATATGTTGGTGCAGGTTGCTGGTATGCTAGTGTGGGTTGTTGGTATGCTGGCATGGGTGCTTTAGGAATGGCTACAACAATTTGAATATGTTTGGTATCTATGGCACCATCAGTCACAACACTCTTGTTCTTCTTCCAATAACGAGATTGATCATTGTTGGTCCTATTGTGCTGGGATTCTTTATAATGCTTGATGGAATTATCGTGTAGGAGGCCCCTTTCGAGGTTCGTTCTCTTTTCTTGAATCTCTTGAGAAGCTTGTAGGTAGTTCATGTGCATATAGTGGGCTTGTTTGGGATGCAAATTATCAATGGATATCTTTGTTAGGTGTTTTTTCAGGAGGTTGGTATGACAATATCATGGTGAGCCCTTACCATCTTTGAAGGTAATCTGTCAAGCTCTCCCCAACCTTCTTTTTGGTGTTGCATAGGTCTAGGAGGGATAGTTCACTCTCAATATTGTGCACATATTAGGCTACAAACTTCTTAGATACTTCTGCAAATGTGGAAACTATGTCATAAGGGATTTTATAGAATCATTCGAGGGTGGTTCCTCTTAGGATATTTTGGAAGAGGCACATTAGGTAGTTATCACTGTACGTAACCTCTTGGAAAGCCATGTAGAACTGTTTAATATGACTCACAAGATCTCCCTTCCCCTGATATTCATCAAATTTAGGGGTCTCAAAGTGTTTGGGGAAGGGGACTATTGTGATGGAGTGGTCGAATGGATAGGGACATGCCTCTTCAAACTTGAAGGTATTTCTTTTAGTCCCTGCACGGAGCTCTTTGAGATCATTCTTCATCTCTTTCCATTCCAAGCTGACAGGTCATGGAGTGGGTGCCCCCAATATGTTGGAGCTAGGTACCTTATATGGGTTGAATAGTGCGAGGGAGTATGGAGGATTTTGTGAGGGATATTGCGACGTATGGTAGGGAGATTGACGAGATACATAAGCAAGTTGTGGGGGGAAGATTCGTTGTTGTTGTTGGACATAGTGTTGTTGAGGGAATGGGGGTAGAGTTGGCTCTAGTTGTAAAGGTTGTTGATAGGAGGGTTGTGTTGGTTGTTGATAGGTAGGTTGTGCTGGTAGTGGCACCTGATAGGCTATACGAGTGTATGATTGGCCTTTGTAGTTTGGTTGGGCGTTAGAAACACCATAAGATGAATAGGTGTTCTGTGGGTTTAAGTTATGGATTATGCTTGCGAAAGTACTTGGTTGTTGGGGAGGTGGAACAATTTGTGTTACTATAGATGGTGGCATGATCAAGTAGTTGGTGAATGTGGGTTGTTGGGATTGTGTTGGTTGGGTGAAGGGATTGAAGAACTGTTGTTGTGCTTGGGAGGTAGGAGAATTGGTGATATGTGAATGTGTGGATACCCCAAGGGATTGTAAAGCGACTTGGAAATAATGCCAAGTAGAGGATGTGACTCCTTGTGAGGATTGGGCGGCTTGGGAGGTTTGTTGCGAAGTGGATGGATTGGATTATGCTTGGATGTTGGGTTGGGGTGTTGGAGCATTTTGGGATGTTATTGGTGGTTGAGAATGGAATATAAGACCTTGAGGGAACAATGGTTGGTTAAAGGCTCCTATATGTGGCATACCTAGTAGTGAAATGCGGTTGTTGTTGTTGTTGTGGTGGAGGGACGGGAAAAGGTAATGATGTTGCTATGGAAGCGGTCGAGGATTGCGTATCTGGTGGTTGTGAGATAATTGGTTGAGTAGCAATTAGCTGGGTGACAACTGATGAGTTAATGATAGGTTGCGAGGCTTGGGTAGTGATGTGTTGGATTGGTTGGGATGCAGGTGGTTGAAGAGGATTGGAGGTTGATGCCCTCATAACAGACAAGGGAGTTGGCTACGTTGTAGTATGCACTATGGGTTGAGTAGTGCTTGGTTAGAGTGAGTGAGGGATGAGCGAGATAATTTGAGACATTCTTTTACTTAGATCAATGATTTCTTCCACCACGGGTTGAAACATGTCAGCTGTGATATGTATGGGATGTGCTATTTGGGGTGGTCAAAGTCTTGGTGGAAGGGGGATACCCTCGTGTTGATATTTACCGAGTATGGATGTACTATTGTGGCCTATGATGTCACTGACCATGTGTGCATGTCTAGGATGGTTCATAAAGGCTTCCAAGGAGCTGGTGCTAGGGACCTCAGTGGGATCGGCCCATATGTGTTCAACCTGCACTTGGTGTCGGGGGTCAAAAGAAACCATGGCATTGTTTAGATCCATCATTGGGTTGGATGAGCTAGCGGCAAGATTGGAGTCCATATCCTTTCTCTTCTTGGAACAAGTTTCAAGTGGCATGAAATGTGTCCTAGGATGAATGATGCAAGATGAGACTTAGGGAGAAAGACCTCCTAAAGATGGGTGTGCAAATGTTCCTAGTATGTTTAAGGATGATGAGGATGCAAAGACTTAGGATTGGATATGCGAAAGATATTTAAGGATGATGACAATGATTCAAACTGATGAGGATGTCCTAAAGACTTAAAGGGATGACTTCGTGCCAAGAAAGATAGTGAGTTGCTTTATCTAATGTAGGTTCAAATGGATGTGATTGTGTCAACCTAAGACAAACTTGTGGTCTTTCAGAAGACGAGATTCTCTATCAATGCAAACCAACCTTTACATCAAGGTGATGAGGTTACAAGGACAAAGTGAGCTATCTTAGACAATGCTTAGTCAAGGAATACAACTAAGGGATGGTTTTGATTAAGGTATAGGTCTTAAGCAACTCATAAAAGGTATGACACCAAGTAGGGGATGTTTTTGATTTTTTTTAAATTTCCTTGGAATATAGATTTGGATATTGGATGAAGTTTGGTTGATTGGATAATGCTTACCTAAAGGGATGACCTATGATGACTCTAAAAGTGCAATGATGGGGATGAAATATTTGGGATGAAGAAGAGTGAATGGATAGGTTGTTGCGATGTGTCAACTAGTCGTATCTCTTAAAGTTGATAAAGATGCAATTCAAATGGTACTTGCCCATGAAGCGTGAAAGCTTGTTGTTGAAAATGATCTTGGCATACTTTTCATGTTCTTGGATTTCTTGCTGGACGGATTGCACAATATGTTGATATTTCTTGGTCTCTTGGTTGGTGAACTTTTTCTCTTGATGTATATAGGGTAGTTGGATTCTTTCTTTCTTATATTTCCTTGAATCGGACATGTGTGATCAAATAGGATGGTCTTTCTAAAAGGTAATGACTGCTTCTTGATTTGGGATGGTTTGATTTTGAGGTAATCTAGATGAATATGTTCAGTGGAAAGAACGAGTGTCAATAATAAATCAAAGGCATTGAATATGCTAAGTATACCTTGATTCAAACGGGAACACGCATGTGTCTAAAAACAATCCAACAAGGGACAAAGAAACCTTGAGGAATACAAGCAATTGTGAAAAATTGGATTGATAAGAAATTTGTGTATGTTCAAATCACCAATGTTTTGAGAACAATCAAGCAATTCCTACCTAAGGAATTTGGATTAGCTTAAAAATATTTGCCTGCAAACGTAGGCACATACATCAGAGCTAATCAGAATATGACCATCACCAAGCATGCAATGATTCCACTCATAATGTCATATTATCTAACTCCAAATGCTCAAGGTAGCATGAATGTGTGAGTGATTTTGGCAAGGTTACTATCATTCTTGCACAAAAATTATCAAGATTTCAGGAGTGAATCAGGCAGGCTACTACTTTAACAGTTCTTAGTATGGATCTCCATTCAAATATGTGCTTTGTGTCCATGCAAGCGGGATTGAGGCGTATAGCCCCACAAATTACCTTGGAACAAGTAGCCACATGAACATGATTGAGACCTCACAAACCTACTTTGTGTTAGGCATGAGCCGATTATAACCTCAAATGATATATGACTTCTAAGGTTTCAACCCCCAGAAGTAAATTTGTTTAACGTGAGTTGGAGTGGTAGGCTTACACCTCATTCTCACGTGGGTCATTCCCGATGACATTAATTTGCCATTAGTATGAAAACAACACTTTCGGTAAGCATACACCGAAAGACATGACAAAGAGAAAACCAAAAATTAGATATAAAGAAATCACCAAAAACTGCTAAGAACAAAGAGAACCGACGACACAATTTTGTGTGTACACCGAAAATGCAAAGTCAGGAGGATAAAGAGGAACCCAAAATAGGAACCCGACGTGCAGGACATAGTGCAAACTAAGAGATAGTTAAAAAGCAAACTGAGAGAACAAACCCGAGAGACAATCAACTGATTTTAGAGCATAACCGACCGTCAGAAACCGAGAGTCAGTTGCAACCCGCAAAAAGGGGATCTGACCTCCACATCAGATAAAACAATCTTATTATATTTATAGAATCTTGATTTGTTTTTAAAACCATTTATTTAGTGACAAGAAACATGAATGTAAGTGTTTTAATCAGTCTAACTGATTTAAAACACATAGACTAGGAGATCAAGGTAAAGTTGTAAACCTAGTCTTAGAGTTAACATTGTTTTTCGTGAAACTCGATGATGTCAATCCATCTTATAAATAAATGATGCAATCATTCATTATACATGTGTGAATATAGAAGAGAGGATGAATGAAGCCTACGAGCACATCTATGGATTAGATTGAAAGTTTCAAGAACCAGAACAACAAAAGGTGAATTTGGTTATCATAACCAAGAACAGAGGCTATCGAGAATCAAAGGTATTATTCAATCACATTAGGTGATAATCTTATTCATGTAAACTTAAATGAATCTATATCAGCAATATGAGATTACATTTACCAGGTCAAATTGTAATTTTCTATCATTCTAACAAGTGGAGAAAAGTGTAAAAATCCTTTCAAGGAAGGTGGATTTAACAGTCCAACTATAAATCTCTTAACCAAGTGCACACTCAACAGTGTTGCTAAAGCTCTTAACTGAGTAGACTTTAACAGGTCTCCACAGATACTCTTAACCGGGTAGATCATCAGAAGTGATCAAATTGTAAGTCTTAACCGACCCCTTCCAATCTGCAGATAGTGAAGATTTTGTGGGTGCCATCCCCACCGCAGTTTTTCCTTCCTAACAAGAGTTTTTTGCAATATCATATCTTGTGTTATGTGTCAATTACTTTCATGAATGTTTCTATGAATGTTCACATGTATGTTAAGTTTATGAATTGATATAACTCACATCAAGATAGTATAGATCATATATATGAATGGATATGCAATTGATTACACAAAGGTTAATTGATTAAAGGATACAAAAGTTCTAGAGGTATTGATTCACCCCTCCCCTCTCAGTACACACTTCCCATTAATTCCAACAATTCCCAAGAGCTTTTTACCTCAACTAGAAGGCCTAACTAAAGGATTAACTTGAAAAAGCATGGATGGGTAACAAAAGGAGTCTAGATTTATGATTTTACCACAAGGGGAAAAGAGAACACTCTCCTATCCAATGTTGTTTTCTCCCAAACACTTAAAGCACGTGGTTAATTCCCAAAGATTACTTGCCTAAGACAAAACAAGCACGTCTAGGTTTTTGATCTTCCAAAAGGAAGAGAGAATAATCTCCTAATGCTTGTTTTGAATCACACAAGAACTGTCTAATTAAGCTAGGTTCCTAAATAACCACTAAACAAGCATGATCGTTTGGTTGATTTTTTCTAGGCACCCTGCAAAACCACAATATTAGTAATTTCCAAATGATGTCTTTGACCAACTGGGCTGCAAGAAGATTGATTAGTAGTTTCTTAAGTGTTGGCCTTTGATAAGCGTTCCTAACCAAGCAAAATCATTCAAGAAGGACATTAGAAACAACAAAATTTAATGAGACTAGGCACAGACGCCAGTTGCAGGCAAAGATGCCAATTCAATTTTAACACCCTTAATGACTAGTTAAGAGAGAAACCACAAAAACTATAAAATATTGCAATACCAACAAAGATGTTAGTTCAGGTCGTAGGTGCCAAATGGTGGTTCATGCAGAATCAACGTCTGCGCAAACACCATTGTGACCTGCAAGCACAAAAAAGGCCGAAAAAACAACAATTTCTCTAGAAAACCAGCGAGTTTCTAATAGATATGTGAGTGTTAGAACCTCAAGATGTGCAAAAAAAAAGTTAGTCTTAGTATTTTAATAGTAAAAGATTATTAGGGACAATTTTGACATTAGGACCCCTTAGGAAAGTGATTTACTATCAAAAACAGAGATCTAGAATGCCAAAATGTTGTTAAAACACTAAATGAATCTGCAAACACAAAATGGTATTGTTTAAAACCGATCTAAATTCCCCAAGGTGGAGACATCGATCCAGCGCATAGCTGCAGATTCAGACATAGACGTCGAATGACGATTTAGGTGTAGACATCGATTTTATGAAGACACCTCTATGTAAATTGGAGACGTCGATCCATGTCTAAATGAAAATTTAGGAAAGAATGGAGGAAAATAAGATGATTTTTAGAGACATGGGTCCCACCGGGCGTGCCAAAATGTGTATGAGGAAATATTCAATCTGTTGGGAGCAAGCATAGACATGCAAACGTTAGTGGGTTAACACATAAACATATCAAAACATGTATAAACTTGAAAGAAACAAGAAATCCTACATAACATCAAATAGAGCTTAAACAAGTGCACCCATAAGGCTTGTTTGATTTGCTCTATTATGGAGATGTGGATGTGCTCTGTCAAACAAAACTTAGACTAATCCCCAAGTAGAATGCTTAATGAAGATTTGATGCAATTATGAATGCAAGATTGATGGATGAGGGAAGGATTCAAGAACTAGTATGAAGCAACTAGCCTCAAAGCTCCCCAAGATGACGATCTTTAAACTAAGGATGAGATGTTATACAAGAAATAAAATAGATTCATTCACCAAATTTATC
Source organism: Thuja plicata (assembly GCA_018584345.1). NCBI lineage: Eukaryota > Viridiplantae > Streptophyta > Pinopsida > Cupressales > Cupressaceae > Thuja > Thuja plicata. Next base: position 1,141,669 of record MU227083.1, read on the forward strand.
CTAACATGTAATATGAAAGTGATTTAAGCAAGAACTAAGAATATGAAAATAACAATGCAAATTCTAGAGCTATGTTAGCATGATAACAATGCATAATTGAGAGATGATAATGCAAGAGGAAAGGGCCTCTATTTATAGATTTTTGGAGGGAAGAGAAGGGATTGCATGAGGTGGCACCCATGTGGCATCCATATAGGAGCCACATAAGGGACACATAAGCTTAGAGGAGAGGTCAATTTGAGCATTTAATGTTTTGTGAGGCTCAAGGTTTCTCACACATGTGTGAGCAACCTTAAGGAAATGTGTGGGGTACAAGAAGGAGGTTGCATTCAAGAGAGTTGGGTGGCTCTCTTGGGATGTGTTTCTCAAACATGTGTGAGAATTCCATTAAGACTAAAAAGGTTAGGAATCACCTTTTAAGTAAGATTAGTGGGTGATTAAGTGGAAAAGTAGGTTTAGCAAGTGGGATAGGTAGAGGTAGGGTAGCAGTAGGGTAGGATTTTAGATTAGATTAGTAGGTCTATAGGTTAGGTTTAGATTATTATTCAAATTAGATTGAATTAATCATAGTTAGAATAATTAAGAGGGTGAGTAATTTTTAATTAAAAAAAATATTAAAAGGGGTTTTGAGACAAATGTATTAAATTGAATACATTAGGATAGCATTTAGTTTGTATTTAAACACTAGAAGGGAAACCATTTAATTGATTAAATTAAATAGTTGGATGAATAAAAAGAAGTTATTAATTAAATTAATATTTTTGGACATCTATACCTTCAAAAAGGTTTTTCTTTTTCAAGGTCCTTAGACCCGTTTCTCCAATGCGGCCAAGTCTCTGGTGCCATAACATAGTCTTATCTGCAGGCAACTTTGATTCTGAAGAAAAAACACCCTTAGGTACCCAAAATCCATTACCATCTATTGTAGGTTAAACACTCACATTTTCAAATGAAGTATCCACAAATCTGGTCTCCATAGAAGTACTATTACACTCAGCAGTGTATGCATCCAGCTTATACAAAGTGACAATTCTGAGACCTCTAGCAACCACCATAGCACCTCTCACCATTTTGTACCCTACATCAGAAAAGTCTAAGTGCATACTCAAATATATCATTTTTCTACCATGCAATCATTTTTGTCTTATACTAGGGAGATGCAACACACCACTAATCTTTCTTATTCTACTTTTTACCAGAATTTCTCTTATCGCTCAATTCGGGTGGAGCCCATGTATATTCCAAAGAAAAGGTGCATTTTTATTTATCTCATTTAATGCATTCAAGTGGATAAAAAAAGATATTACAAAGTATTCAGAAGGAGCACAACCGATGCATGATATGAAAAGAGAAGTTTACACAAATCTGTTTTCACCAAAAGTAATCTTTATTGAATGTAAAAGTGTATATTTATCTCACACAAGTTGTGAGATTGGCCTTTCTTGTTCAATACAAATTGAAAGCAATATATTCATGAATAAGAAAATAAGAATGAAGAGAGGATAAATATTCATTATCTGGATGTCTGGTTAAGGTTGGTCATGTTTCTATCCCATTATGCTTGTCGTCTTCACTCTTCTTAATGCTCTTGTTCTTGCATGGTCAAAACAATGTGTTAGATCTTACGGATCTAAGAAATGACAAGTCACTAAGCTCTATATGTGATTCAATTATGCATATGTAGACTAGTCCCAATATGCTTTAAAGAAGAATGCAACATCTGAATCATCATATGCAAACATCTATTTTGCTAACTTGTTTATTTCATGTGCAATACAGGTGTCTCTTATTAGCAAGTGGGTTAAATGTGACTCCCACAAGGGTTGAGCCTAGCTTGCTACTGCGAGACAGAGTGACAGAAAACATTTTCAGAAAGTTCAACATAAGGGGACATGTGTTTACTATATGAAACCTTTGATTTCATAGTTGTTACAAGTACCAAGTGGACACATCTATAGAGAAGTTAGCAATAATCAAGACATATGCATTATCATGAAGGATTATATGTTTCAAGCAGTGCCATTTGAACTTAAAATTCATTTACAATAGAAGGTACAGTCCAAATACAAAATTTTGCATGTTACAGATCAATGAAGTAATGACTTTCAAAGGCATCAAATGAGTAAAGATCATGGTAGAGGTTAGGCATAAGATCATAATGTCATACTATAGGTATTAACATAGTTACATTAATGCTAACTTCAGTGACCAAGAACCATCATATAGTGGATTTGATGCAATAAGCCTGGAGCATATCAATAAAAAAAGAAGCCTACAAGGACAAAAGCCATAGTCACATGATGACAAAGTTAGTAATGGTTACAGGTTCAACTACTAGAAGTCTGGTATATATTTTGTATCAGAGACTATCATGACCATCAATAGTAGGATCCAAACATGTTCACAGAGTGTTAGTGTTGCTTCAGATATAGAAGAAAGCACACGTCACTCTATAGAAATGAAACTATAACTTTCAAAGAAATGATATTAAAATAGTTCTACTACAAATAAAATAAAAATTAATGAAATCAAAGTTTCTACGAAAATTTGCTATAGAGGAAACGACAAAGAACATAAATATACAACATCAGTTCATGAATCAAATTCAAAAGGCCACCTGTAGCCATATGAACAAAATTGTATATTCATAATGGTATTATAAAATATGGATTTATAATCAATCAACAGGTATTCATCAATAACAATAAATGGATGCACCCAAATAGAATTACCACCAAAAGAATAGATTGGGGCATCTTATCATAAAAGAGATAAGACATGGCACAAATATAAATTATTTCTCTACATCAAAGTTTTTGTTACATGGATTAATCACAAAGAAATGAGGCACTAAACACAAAAGTATTTCAGAGAAAACACTATATTGTAGAGAAACCATGAAATATCAAAGTGCAATGTTTCAAAGTAATTGAGATGGTCATATTTATAAAATATAACTAGGAGAAAATAGTGTCTTGACGCCATGATCCTTATTAGGTTACAAATCATCTAGTGAAAAATATATAACAACAAGGGTCGTGCCTTAGAGAACAAGTACCTCTACTATGCTAATCAATAAAAAGATAAATGCAATGTTACAAAACATATCATTAAGGGAAATTATCATGTATGATACATAAAATCCATAGTATAAAGACCAACACAAGAGTTCAGAACATAAACATGATGATCTCGAGTGCATGATTTAATGACAAATTATGAAGGGAAATAATCAATAGATATAAGAGCCACAACCTCAGCATGCAGGTAGTTTTATAAAGACTCTTCAAGGTACTTTTTGTAATAGGAAAAAACCCTCATGAATATATGGAGCAGAGCCGCGACAAGAAAGCTTGGAGTTTCTTTCAAAAATAATAGATCTATCACGATGTACAAGTGTCTAAAAAATAGTGAATACATCAAGCAATCATGAAAGTCTAATGAAGGAGTTTATTTCCATTTGCATTTGAATGCATGACAGTAACAAGAAGGTTAGGCACGTCCATTGAGAAGGGACCTCAAGTATTTAATATCATTGTTATAGAGCAGAGTGAAAAGTTTATATAGAAAGTTCATGCCGTCAAAATTGAAAGTTCACCGTGAAGAAGATGGTCAAACGTAAGCGAATAGTGATGATAATAGGATATAAGGAAAAATGGAGTTCAAGGCCACAAAGCAGTGAAACCCATAATTTCGAGCATGAAAGATAAAAAAATTTAGACCCTCGGTCTTGAAACATAGACTACGACATCTATTAACAGAAATCTCCAACATGGTGAATACAAAGAATCTTTGTTTTATTTCTTTCTGTATGGATGGAGTCATATGGAAAACATGAAGCTTATAGATACAATTAACATCAGATATGTAAAGAGCTTTCAACAAAATCCTCCAAATATCTATAGTAAATACATAGGAGGGTATGAAGAAAGTGGGGTTGTGACTTACAAAAAACAATAAGAACCCATTGAAAAGTTCTTCACTACTTTTAAGGGATATACAAATAGAGCTCGAACCTACCTTTCAAGTTTCAGAAGCCCTCCACAAGTTCCTTAGAAGCAAAATTCCCTAGCATCGCCTCCATGAGAAAAGTGATAGAGGAAAATCTAAATGAAATGTGAAATCCAAGGGTCGGCGGCCAAGCAACACAGAAACTGGAAAAAGTTAAGTGAAAAGAAACTTTTGTTTTAGGGTTGTTTTGATGTCCTAGAAACATCATGGGAAAGAAAGGCATTTTTGTTTTGTTTTTCTTTTAATTGTCTCTCTCTCAACTAATACCCTCGTCTAGTCCCCTTGTGTTTATTTTCCTTATTACATAGGTGTGAAATGTTGTTAGAAAATATTAGTAAAATAATTGATTTATAAATCATTTTTGTTAATATTATTTTAATATTGCAACAATATAGCAAAGAGGGATTTTGTTTGTAATTCTTTTCATTTTTATCCTTTGAATTTTATTAATGTTGAAATTATATTAAAGTGATATTAATAAATTTCTTTAATGTAAATTTTATGATGCAAAGTGAACATTTATGAGTCAAAGGAGGTTTGGACAAGGAATTTATGAAAAGACCTTGTCACATGGGAGGTTATTTTTAGTTTTGCAAACAAGTGGAGGGTATTTAGGAGTTTTGAGCCAATCTAGGGGAAGGTTGGAGCGTTTTGAGGAGCCTTCATGAGAGACTTAGTCATTTTTGACATTTTCACCTATTTGGAGCACTTTTGGAGGAGATTCAAGGGCTAGATTTTAGGCATTTTTGTTGCATCCGATCCAAGTAGTTCGCAGTTCTTATGCACATGGACTTAGTCTCTTATCATACTCATTTTTAGTTAGTTTTATCTTATGCAGTTTTATGTTCATAGTGACTTTTTGGAGTCCTTATGCAGTTTCTTGGCATAATTTTTGTAACTCGTTCAGGTATGTACTCCAATTTCACCATTGGAGCTCAATAAAGATAGTTTTTGGGAACTATTTTGGAATTTGTTCATTGTATACACATTAATGCTTGATGTTAATATTTTTTATTCTACATTTGAATCCTTGAGTTTATGTCTAATTTCCACTATCTGTGAACAAATAGTTTCTTGCTTGCATAAGTTATAAGTTTGCAAAGTATTTCAACTGTTAATTGTGAGATAATCTTTTCCTATTATCTTTGTCTTAAATCTTCCTTTATGTGAAGTGCGTATACTATGTAAAAATGTAAATAAAGAGAAAGCTTAAGCAACTAAATTTATTCCTGCATTACCACATATACCTCAAATGATATGGAGAAACATGTAAATATGAAGAAATGAAGTAAGAAATGAGATTAAACTATTTCAACATAAACATGCAAACCTCCAAAATAAAGAGTGTAGAATATTATTCTTGGAGAGGCATGTGGTTGCTCACATTCCTGCAGCATAACAATGTTTTGAAGATATTTGTTGAAGTGAGGAGGAAAGCTCTCAATTTATAGGATTTTGAGGGCAATGAACGGATGGGATTAAAAGTTGCATGAAGGGCTAGGATTGCACATGATCAATGATGTGTCCATGAGGTGGAGGCCAAGTGGAATTAGGGTTTTACCATTCAAAGGGGGAGAGTTTCTCACACATGTGTGAGAAACCCTTGATAGTGATGGGTCATGAAAAGGTGTAAGAGGGTTAGAAGACCAAGGTTTCTCACACACATGTGAGCAGCTTTGGAAACTAATGGATTTATGACAAGGGTCAAAAGGTGTAAGAGGGTGAGATGACCAAGGTTGCTCACACATGTGTGAGAAACTTTGGTTAACATGTGAAGGGGGACAAATGTGTAAGGTTGTGTAATATGTGTGTAAGAATTGTTAGTAATAACTGAGAGGGGGGGGGGGGGGGAATCANGAGAGGGGGGGGGGGGGTGAATCAGTGGCCTTAAAAATTTATCCTTTAAACTTTAATCCACCAATCAATACACCTCAGATTATTAAGTCCCTACAAGATGCATGCTTTGAAATACTTGAAATAATTAACTGTTTGTCAGTTTACCTTGTTTGTCCTTATTCTCCTTGATTACCGATAAGTAGTAAAACTTATTTACCGATACTCAGTAAATATGCAGAGTATACCAATCAATCCAAAAATGCATATGTGAAATGTAAAATAATAAAGTAATAAACCA
>MU227083.1:1151303-1164027 GCA_018584345.1 Thuja plicata
CACAAATTAAGCAATTTGAGTTTAAGGACTTACTTCTTGTTCTTGTACCAGCTTTCTTATCTCCTATGATCTGGTCCTCTAGATGGTTCCTTCTTACATATCTTGCAAGTATAGGTACATCTCTTTGTGTATTATCTTGATCCTCATTACATTGCACATTACTTTGATCATTATCCAGACCGTCGGTAACAACATTCTGACCGTCGGTTGCAACATTCTGTTATTCTAGATTTAAGCACTATTGCTCGGGTAGAGTTATCGATTCTTCACAATATACAAACTTGTTGTAGTCTTCTGGTTCTTTTGTGCTTTCCATCTCATTCTTTTCTGCAAATTCATCAATCTTCACACTTGCACTTTCAACTATTTTGTTAGAAGCCTTGATTAGACATTTAAAAGCTTTGCTCTTGCTAGAATACCCTAGAAAAATACCTTCATCACTTTTGGCATCAAGCTTTCCATTTCTATCATCTTTTAAGACATAACATTGACTACCAAATATTTTGAAGTAACTTACGTTGGGTGTTTTACCATACCATAGCTCATAAGGAGTCTTCTTTGAGTCCTTCTTCAATTGTACTATGTTAAGTGTATAAACAGGAGTGCTAACAACTTCCCTCCAAAATATTTGGGTGATGTCCTTCTCTATCATCAGTGTTCTTGCACAGTCAACTATTGATCTATTCCTTCTCTCAGCAATCCCATTTTGCTATGGTGTTCTTGGTGCAGAAACCTGTCTTTTTATACCATGCTCATTACATAAATTTGTGAATTCATCTGATATAAATTCTCCTCCTCTATCTGATCTTAAACATTTTAGATCCTTACCACTTTGTTTTTCTACCATAGCCTTATACCATTTAAACATCTTGAATGCTTCAGATTTTTCTTTTAGAAATATGACTGTCATCATTCTAGAGTAATCATCAACAAAGAGAATAAAGTATATATCTCCATAATAACTCTTTGTCCTCATAGGTCCACATAAATCAGTATGGACTAATTTTAGAATATCATCAGATGTATGGGCTGTGCTTGTGAAACTAGACTTTGTCATTTTACCTTTTTGACAATTTTTGCACATGATGTTGTCTGGCTTTGTCATCATCGGTAAGCCTCTTACACTTTTTCTTTTGCTTATTTTCATCATGTTGTCAAAGTGCACATGACACAATCTTTTGTGTCACAACCATATGTCTTCATTTCTAGTCATTAAGCAAGTGGGATTAGTATCATTCAGATAGAATAAGTTACCTTTGGTCTGTTCACCGGTACCAATCAGTTTTCCTGATTCATTGAAGATCTTTGCTTTATTGTTCTCAAATGCTACTCTGTGACCTGAATTATTCAGCTGAGAAACACTGAACAAATTATAATTCAATCCTTTTACCCAATAAGCATTTTCACATTTAATCAGGTTATTCAGCATTATTATTCCTTTACCTTCAATTGGACAAGGTGTATCATTTCCCATTCTTACTATACCACCATTATAGTATTTAAAAGTATTAAAATTTTCTTTGTCACCAGTCATATGGTGAGTGCAGCCACTATCTATAATCCAGATATCATTCTTACTGATCTTAGATATGATTACAGTTTCTTCATACCTTTCATCTTCATTTGAATCATCCTTCATAGCTACAAATACCATCTCGATGTCATCATCAGGTTCGGTGTCAGCATCTTCATCTTTGCAAGCAACTAGGTAGCTAGCTTTCTTGCCTTTATCCTTGTAGTCTCGGGTATCCTTTCTTTCTGATCGTTGGTAACCTCTATTATCTTTGTTATCACCTCTGTCAGACTTCTTTTCAAAAGATCTATCATCACTTCTATCATCTTTTCTTCTGTTAGGACATCTTGCAGTAAAGTGTCCAATTTCTTTACAATTAAAACATACAAGTGGTAAATTGCCTTTGTATTTACCTTTGCCTCTTTGTATTCTTATGGCCATAAGTGCTTCTATTTCATCTTGATCTTCTTATTCACTTTCACTTTCACTGTCCCTTCTAGATGAGCATCTATGATTGGATTTTCTTATTTTTATAGAAGATTTAAATGCAGACTCTAAACTTGGTAAGACACTATTGTCAAAGTTATTCATCTCAAATGAAATCAATCTACCAATTAGGCTATCAAGAGTAACTGTATTGTTTGATACTGCTCTCATTTCTTGAATAGCAGAGACTCTAATAGCATATATAGGCAATAACATTCTTAAGATTTTTCTTACCACTGTCTCCTCTTCAAGTGTACCTCCAACACCTCGTATAGCATTGACTACTTCTTTTATTCTTGTGCTGTACTGTGTGATGTTTTCACCTTCTTTCATTTTGAGATCATCAAAATTTCCTTTAAGGCTTTCTACCTTATCTCTCCAAACATTTGTATCACCTCCATGTACAAGCTTCAGTTTGTCCCACATTGTCTTTGCAATTTTTCAATCTTTGACATCTTCAAATTCAGCATCATAGAGTGAGGAAGAAAGTTCTATAACCATGCAGTTACATGCTCATGCTTCACTCTCAATTGATCTACTGTCAATGGTCCTGTAGGCAACACATATTTAGTATCTAAGTATTGAGTAATATCATTGCCAAAACCTGATAAGTGGAGTCTTATCCTGCTTTTCCATGAAGCAAAGTTGTTTTTGTTCAACTTGGGCACATCTTGTCTGTTCATCTTGTGATCTTTACTTAGGTCTTGAAACCTTCCTTATAAGCACACAAGCTCTGATACCAATTTTTAGTAATAATTGAGAGGGGGGGGGGGGGGGGAATCAGTGGCCTTAAAAATTTATCCTTTAAACTTTAATCCACCAATCAATACACCTCAGATTATTAAGTCCCTACAAGATGCATGCTTTGAAATACTTGAAATAATTAATTGTCTATCGGTTTACCTTGTCTGTCCTTATTCTCCTTGATTACCAATAAGTAGTAAAAATTATTTACCAATACTCAGTAAATATGTAGAGTATACCAATCAATCCATAAATACATATGTGAAATATAAAACAATAAAGCAATAAACCATACACACATAAAATATGGATTTTAACGTGGAAACCCTGTAAAGGGAAAAACCACTGGGACCGATACCCCAAATTTTCACTCTTCTAAAGTGAGCCCTGTTAAGAGCCAACCTTGTTAAAGGTTACAAACACACTGTTAAGTGTGACCTTGTTAGATGATTTTATACATATAGGTTGTCACTTAGTATCTAACATCTATTTTTCTACCATCCTTGAATCAGCCTCCTTCTTAGACTGTCAATAGGCTTTAGGAAAATCTTGCCACCATCCTTGAATCAACCTCCTTCTTAGGTTGTCAATAGGCTTTATGCAAATTCAATGCTACTTTCATGAATCAACCCTTTTGGTAATCTGTTAGGATATACCTCAATTATAAAAGACTGTTAAGTCATGCTCTGTTAAGAGACTTGATGCTTCAATGGTTAAACTGAAACACTATGACCTATTTCTAATGCAACTTTGAATTGCAGATTTTTAGATCTATTTAAGTACAATACCTCTCTAATCAATGTATCAATTCAATTCCTTTGTGCTCCATACTTTCTGCTCTGTGATGTTGTTCTTCCCTGTTTGTCGGTTTCTACAGAATTTTTTAGCTCTCCCTCAGCTTGATTGATCAGGACTGTATGAAGTTTATCCTTCACCAGTTTCTCTTCAGCATCTTCTTTCTATTCACTCCCCTTCCGTGTATCTGATTGCATGCAGAAATGAATTATGCTTGTATCTTATATAGACATGATATTTCTTAATTCATGATGCATGATTCTTGATTCTTGGCGTGAAAAACAATTCAGTCAGATTGATTTACGACTTTAACTCCTGATTTATCTCATAGTTATCTTCTTGCCAACTGTATAAATCTTCTTTAAATCAATTACTTAATAGTGGTCGAATAAAACAAATAAAACAACCAGTTAAGTCTATCCTTAAGCTCTGCCAACTAGATATTTTATCATTTTCTGAATTCTCTATTCCGTCGGTCAATTCTGCAGTTCGTCGTCAGTGAAAACTACCAGTTCTGTCGGTGTAACTCCAGTTAGCTTTAGGATCTCTGTCCGTCGGGAAACTCTATTTTTAGTTCGTCGAGCATCCTATGTTTTTGCTTCATCGGGAAACACTGTCTTCTGCTCGTCGGGCATCACTGTGACTTTTTCTCTGCCTTTACTGATGGTGTGCACTCCGTCTGTGTAGTCTGTCACTTAGTGAATACTTGACTTTTATGCATTGTTGAAAGCATAATCATTGTTCCATTGATTATCTAAAGTCTTTGGCAATATGTACATGACCGTATATATGATATCAAGTTGACATCAATGAAAATACAAACCATTAACTATTTTAATGTCTTGCATCATCTTCAACTTAACATTATCAAACATTCAATCAGTTACATGTCATCAAGAATGTGTAAGAGTCACAAGTGACTTGGGTTGTGTAAGAGCCACATGTGACTTGGGTTTGATAATATATTGGTTAGGATTGTGCAAATGATTAGGGAGTAATTAGGTGGGAGATTAGGATTAATTAGTGGGAAAGTGGGTTGGTTTGGTTAGAAGGATGGATTAAGTTAGGGAAATGAGGTTAGGTGAGGGTTAAAGTTAGGAGCCATGTGCTCAAATAGAATTAAATGTAATATTTAATTCCAAGTGGGAGAAAAGGAATTAATTAAGTAAACAAAGTCATTTACTTAATTAAACGGAGGGTTAAGATGCAAGTGGGAATGAGATAGGATAATATTTAATAAATGTAAATTTATTTGATCAAGAATAGGGGATAAAGAAGATTCTTAATTAAATAAGTATAAATTTTTTTAATTAAAGGTAGGATAAGGCTAATGTAATTAAATAAATATGGATTTATTTAATTAGGGATAAAGGTTAAGATAAAGGATTAAATAAATAATGAATATTCATTTAAATAGATAGTATAAGGATAATGGACAAATTTTGGTGACTATGATAACCTAATTCATCTTTTGTTGTTATTTTTCTTGAAACTCTTAGTCTGATCATAGATGTGCTCCTCGGCTACAATGATCATCACACACACATGTAATGATAGATTACATATCTATTTATACAATGAATTTGAACTATATAAGTTTCACGTATTACAATGATAACTCCATGATCGAAGAAAATTTTGCCCATGTTTGATGTAGCACCATGAAGTGGTTTTAGATCAAATAAGATTAAAACATAGTGGATAAAAGGGAGAAAACTAGTGGCATGATGCCCCAATTACTGGAAGGATGAGGAAGGATGACGAGGAGGGAGTGGTATGGCCCCTCGAGAGGATATGCGAGTTTTGAGAACATGAGTGTTCTCTTGAAATGGATAGGAGTATAGAAAAAAAGGGAAAAGGATAGGGATAGTGAAGGAAGAATAAATGAAAGTCATGTTACAATGGTATGAGAAACCTACGTTTGATATTGTACTTGATATTGTGCAACAAGGTATGAGGAACCAAGATGACAATGTGTCAAGCACATGCGAAAAAAGGGTCAAATACAACCACATGCCTTAGGAAAACCATGATATGGAAGACCATGATGCCTTGTGACAATATGATGCAAAGACCATGATAAATGCAAAAAAATGCTAAAACATACAAGAAACAAGAAAGAATGCACAACAAACCAAAAGCAAACCAAAAATTTACCCCTACTCAAGTTGAAAACCAATTTATTGATGATGGTTGATTGATTGATGATTGCTTGAGGATGGAAATGTTAATGATAAGAAAAATGCACATCCAAAGGATTGGGAATGATACATCCATGATGATGATTTGATTAAATGTTTGTCCAATGAATTATCAGCTAATTTGGATCAAGATGATGATTTGATTAAAGAGTATGTGCTAGATTTCAAGATTGGATTCCTTGGATTAGTATTGATTGAACTTGATTGGATTGATTTGGGATTTTTTTATTATAGGGATTTTTAAAAAAAAAATTTAGAGTGCTTTTATTTATTTATGGATGAGTCAATTGGATGGAAGAGGATAAATTATTGGATATGATAGGATTGGAGGATAAGATATATTGGATTAGAAGATAAATGGATTGGGACTAATGACAAGGGAGAACCAAGGTATGGTAAAGGATGGAGGGATGGCTCAGATGAGAGATAGATGGATGGAATGGATGGATAGGTAATATAGCATAGATGGATAGGTAATATTGAATGAATGAATAGGGAATATGAGATTAAAGGATGGATATTCAAGAACTATGTGGTAAAGGAGTGAAATGCCCCACACTAGCAGTAGGAAAATGAAGGATGGGAAGATGGGGGATAAAGGATGCATGAAATGGAAGTACGGTGTGTAAGGGATGTGAGTGGAAGACTATTTAAGGATGAGGAATGAGTGGATTAAAATCCAAGGGATATGTTGCAAAGGATGCCCCAATACTAGAGGTGGGAGGATGAATCCTAGAGAGATGGTGGATAAAGTGAGTGAGATGGATGGATGGTGTATAAAGGACATGAATGGAGGGGATAAAGGCTTGTATTATCCAAAACATGTATGGATGTTTGAGTGCCTCTAGTTTATAAGCAAGAGAAAAGGTATAAAAGTGGAAGGTATTTTGAGAATGGATATGAGATGGAGGGTATGAATAGGAGAGGGGATAATGACATGAAAAAGTATGGAAAGGATAGGTAATATGTAATGGAAGAAATTCATAGGGTAATCAAGATCAAAAGACATGGGAAAGGAGGATACATGAAATGTATAAGACAAGGACTATGAGATAGAGGACATGGATATGATGTCAAGATCAAATATAGGCAAAGTGGATAGAGTTATGTCGAATAATGGATAGGGGATGGATAGTCAATAAGAAACATGGAGGGAATGGATAGGATATTCAAGATCAAAGATTTGTTTGTCTTCCAAATTTTAGACTTCACCAAAGATGTATCATGTAAATTTAGCAAAATAAATTTTTAAATATTTATCTGGTATTATTGATTATGGACTGTAGTATCCTAGACACAAAGATTTAATTCTTAGTTCCTATACTGATGTTGATTGGGTAGGTTGCCTTCATGAAAGAAGAAGCACATCAGGAGGTTTTTTATACTTGGGAGACAAGTTAGTTGCCTAGCATAGCAAGAAATAGGAATCAATTACCCTATCTACTTTCGAGGCTGAATATATAGATTTGTATCTTGTTGTACTCAAGTTCTTTGGATGACTCAAACTTTTAAAGAAATACAAGTAATTGTTCCTAAACCTGTTCATATATTTTGTGATAGAAAAAGTGCAATAAATATCTCAAAAAATATCATTCAACATTCTCACACTAAACATATTGACATTAAATATCACTTTCTCTGAGAAAAGGTTTTGGAAAATGAAGTTGTATTGGATCATGTTAGCACAAAGGAACAAGTAGCAGATATATTCACTAAACCATTGTCCAAAGCTATTTTTGAACCTTTGAGAGAAAGACTAGGAGCCTTTCCTCTTACTTCTTTTCCATAGTACTATCAACATTATAGTGAGGGGGAGTTTCTTTTCTTATGGTTATTTGGACCCCTCATGGTAGTCCTTAAATATCTATATGATGCATTAATATCTCTATAGTCCTATTAGCTCTTTCATTTTGAATAATTTCCCAATGGATCTTTCATCTATTTTTTGGTTCATTTTGCATGTCTTGGCATTATGGTACATGCATATACATTTAGTTTTTGATACAAGAATTTCATTGATGACAATATGGATAAATAAAAACACACTGATATGAGAGTTTATGATAGTTGTTTGGTGGTTAGATGAGTTATTCTATGATCAATTTTGGTTTCTTGTTTTTATTTTTATGATGGTATTGATTTATTTTTGTAATGGTTGATTCATATTTTTGGTTTCTATAGATAAACAAGGTTCATTTATGCTTGCTACTTTCAGATCATCGTACTGATATACATCTCTTTGCATTTTCCAATGTTTTTCATGTTTCATCTACAAAAGTGGTATTTACTTATAGGTTTCTTGGCGGTGTCAATGAAAATTAGGGGTACTCTCAGTTTTAACAATATATATTCTTGAATATTTTTGGCATTTGACAATGTTATGTCTCAATTGCACACGATTTATTGGTTCATTGATGATCATCTAACTTATTCGTATTAAAGGTATACTATTTTAGATTTATTTTCTTGAGCATATGCACATCATTTTTTTGTTCCCTTCTCCTTTTTCCTTGATGCAAATAGGGGGAGATGTTAGTTTTTTGGAACCAAAGTAAAAATGTGATTTTTTTCTCCTCTTTTTATGTTGTCCTTGATGCCAAATACACTAAATGATTAGTATGAAAATGATAATTTGGATACATGAACTACTTAGGATCAGTTGGTTACTAATTTGGATGCTCATTATTTGGATCATTTGGATATGATCACGCTCATTACATGCTCATTTTGATGTTCACTTGATGCTCATTTAGTTGTCATATACTTTGGTTACACATGATACAGTCACTTTGGTTTCATTGACAACTCAGTTGCATCGATCAAATGGTGAAATAGTTTGATGACCTTTGTACTTGGTGATATTTAATTTGAGTTTGATCTTATTTGAATTACTTGGCATTAACAGTGATACTCCAAAAATTTTTACAGTATGATGTTATTGATAGGGTAATTGGAACATAGTTTTGATGAAATCATAAAGTATAAGTTCAGTTTGATACTTGAATAGATCAATTTAGTTCTTATGTCTTGACAATCAGATTATAAATATCATTTGTGGGATTACATCACTCCTGAATTTGCATTATGTTTATGTTGTATTTCCATTTTAATTATTTTTTATTACACCAGTGACTTAATTCATTGGAAAGGGAAATACATGTATAAATTTGTTAAAGCAAGCCTTTGGGTCAACCTTGCATAGGAACTTAAAGTGTTGTAAAATACAACACTTAGCCCCATGGTGCCAAGGTTGTGTCATAGACTATTAATTAGAGCATTAATATTGATAAGACATGAAATGACATGCCATACTTATTGACATGTACTTTTGTAAAATCAAGAACTCGATTGAGCTAGGGCTTTTCCCAAACTAGGACACAAACTTTGAGCATCACCATGACAATTTCAATGAGATGTTGGAGGTGGAAGAGGCATGTATGTTGTGTCATTTGTAAATTTTGTGGTTGGGAAAGATGTTATAAATTATGTGAAGGAGATCCTTGATCAGAGTATGCAAGATTTTTTTTGGTATTTGAAAGATTTCAGGTGTTTTCCTTCTTTTTCTTTATTCTTGAGCTTACTCTGATCCTTTTCTCTAAAATAGTTAAAGTTTGTGTTAAGAGTTTTTAGTTTACTCTTCTATGTTGTTTAAGGGTTTTATTTTAAGTTTATAGGAAAATTTTGGTTCTTGTTTAGACTGTAGTGTTTCCTTTATATGGGTATTTGTAATCTCTTGTTATATCATCTTATACTCGAGCTTACTTGTGTTAAACTCTTGAATCTTGGGTTTGAAATCTTGGTCTGTAATATTGAACTATTTATCATTATTTTCATAACCCTGGTAGAGATTCTCAAACCCCATACTTATATTTTAATTATATATATTTCTTGATCAATTTGCTTTGTCTATCGTGATTAAGGGGTTTCTCTTAAACCCTAGTTGGGGATATGGTTGTTACTCACTTTTCAAACTCTTGTGATTATAGGGTTTCAGTCTCACCCGATTTTAACATATACTTGACACTTTGGTTTTACTTTGAGCATTGAAAATATTAGTATGTATGGGGTTTTCTGTTAAGATCGATAAATGACATTTATGTTGTTTTATCTTTGTTGTCAGGTATATGATTGTTAGGTCTTTGTGTTTGCTAAGGTTTTTTTATGAATTCACTGTGTGATTAGGATTATTATTTATCAATTTGGTTACTTTATTTTTATATGAGTAAACCTTTCTTACCAAATATGTTTTGAGACAAACTCGTACATCTCATAGAGGATTATTTGATGCACATGATAATCAAATTTTGATACATAATCATACATATGAAATATGATAATTTGAATAACTTGTAAATAAATTTTACTTGGCAGATGTATTTCACTTGGAAAGTAAGGAATATTGTATAAGCATTTCAATGAGGACATTATAAGTGTAGAGAGAAAGGTTTTGATTATTCAAGAAACATTCATTGTTCAGTGTGCACATTAGTTTTTCAAGAACATGTTAGTAATAACTAAGAGGGGAGGGGGGGTGAATCAGTGGCCTCAAAAATTTATCCTTTAAACTTTAATCCACCAATTAATACACCTCAGATTATTAAGTCCCTAAAAGATGTATGCCTTCAAATACTTGAAATAATTAACTGTCTGTTGGTTTACCTTGTTTGTCCTTATTCTCCTTGATTATCGATAAGCAGTAAAACTTATTTATTGATACTCAGTAAATATACAGAGTATACCAATCAATCCAGAAATGCATATGTGAAATGTAAAACAATAAAGTAATAAACCAAACACACATAACACATGGATTTTAACATGGAAACCCTGTTAAGGGAAAAAACCACTAGGACCGGTACCCCAAATTTTCACTCTTCTGAAGTGAGCCCTGTTAGGAGCCAACCCTGTTAAAGGTTACAAACACACGGTTAAGTGCGACCTTATTAGAGGATTTTTATACATAGGTTGTCACTTAGTATTTGGCATCTACACTACCCTCCTTGAATCAGTCTTTAGACTGTCAATAGGCTTTATGCTAATCTTACTACCATCCTTGAATCAACCTCCTTCTTAGACTGTCAATAGGCTTTAGGTAAGACCGCTGGTACTATCATGAATCAACCTTTTTGGTAATCTGTTAGGATATACCTCAATTGTAGAAGACGGTTAAGTCCTACTCTGTTAAGAGACTTAATGCTTCAATGGTTAAACTGAAACATAATGACCTATTTCTAATGCAAATTTGAATTGTAGATATTTAGATCTATTTACGTACAATACCTCTCTGATCAATGTATCAATTCAATTCCTTTGTGCTTCACACTTTCTGCTCTGTGATGTTGTGCTTCTCTGTTCTTCGGTGTCTGCAGAATTCTTTAGCTCTCCCTTATCTTGATTGATTAGGACTGTATGAAGTTTTTCCTTCACCAGTTTCTCTTCAACATCTTCTTTTAATTCACTCCCCCGTGTATCTGATTGCATACAGAAATGAATTATGCTTGTCTCTTATATAGACATGATATTGCTTAATTCTTGATTCTTGGCATGAAAAATAATCTAACCAATTTGATTTACGGCTTTAACTCCTGATTTATCTCGTAGTTATCTTCTTTCCAAATGTATAAATCAATTGCTTAACTGTGTTTGAATAAAACAAATAAAACCATCAGTTAAGTCTATCCTTAAGCTTTTCCAGCTACATATTTTGTCATTTTATGATCTCTCTATTCTATCGATCAATTATGTAGTTCGTCGCCATTCACAACTGCCAGTTCTGTCGGTGTAACTTTAGTTAGCTTCGGGATCTCCGTCCGTCAGGAAACTCTATTTTTAGCTCATCGGGCAACTCTGTTTTTAGCTCGTCAGGCATCCTGTGATTCTTCTTCGTCGGGCAACACTATCTTTTGCTTGTCGGGCATCACTATGACTTTATCTCTGTCTTTACCGATGGTGTGCACTCCGTCGGTGTAGTCTATCACTTAGTGAATACTTGACTTTTATGTATTGCTGAAAGCATAATCATTGTTCCATTGATTCTCTAAAGTCTTTGGCATTATGTATATGACCATACAGATGATATCAAGTTGACATCAATGACAATACAAACCATCAACTAATTTAATGTTTTGCATCATCTTGAACTTAACATTATCAAACATTCAATCAGTTACATGTCATCAATCTCTCTCTTTGGCATTGATGGCAACATGCTATTTTATCACACTATACTATTTCTAATACAACATGAAATACAATTGTTGAGATTCATCAAATTTTCAAACAGTTTGTTTTGATAACTGATAAAAATGTCTGACCGCCGATAAGCTCTGTGTTAGCTTAGATTTGATTCTTGTAGCTTTCTTTGTTTCTTCTTCTGATGTGTTGTGACCTCTGTTTGTGTCAATTTCTCTCTTTTGACTTTTCTGCTTCTTGATGTCACTATCTTTTATTTGCAACTTTTATACAAATTCTCTCCCTATGGATATGATCTCTCCCTATTTGGAGTAATCTGATAATAAATAGTTTCTGATGATAATATGGATACATTTTCTCCCTTTGACAACAATACCAAACAAATATTTGTCAAATATCTGACATTGTGTCAAACAATTTCTTCTATCCATCATATATTCCTTGAATTTACCTTATCCATCATCAATACAACAATATGTTCTGGTGCTTGGTTCTGATATATACCTTTCTGTATATAGATGTAGCTTTGAAGTTCATTTTTTTCTTGCATCAATCTTGAATGATATTCTGATAATATATGGCTGATGTAGCCTTCAGTCCTTTTACTGACTGGTAGACATGGGTTTGACCCCTAGTATTTTTCTCAGGTACTCAAATGTATCCTTAGGCAGTGGCTTGGTGAAGATATCAGCCAATTGTTCTTTTGATTACACATATTCAAGTATGACCTCTTTTTCTTGAACTTGTTCTCTTAAATAGTGATACTTGATGGCAATGTGTTTAGTCTTTGCAT
>MU227083.1:1167313-1191101 GCA_018584345.1 Thuja plicata
TCTCTTCTAGATGAGTGTCTCTGACTAGATTTGCTTATTCTCATAGAAGACTTAAATGCAGACTCTAAACTTGGTAGGACACTATTATCAAAATTATTCATCTCAAATGAAATCAGTCTACCAATCAAGCTATGAAGAGTGTCTGTATTGTTTGCTACTACTCTCATTTCTTGAATAGCAAAGACTCTAATAGCATATATAGGCAATAAGGTTCTTAAGATTTTACTTACCACTGTCTCCTCTTCAAGTGTACCTCCAACGCCTCGTATAACATTAACTACTTCTTTTATTCTTGTGTTGTACTGAGTGATGTTTTCACCTTCTTTCATTCTGAGATCATCAAAATTTCCTCTAAGGATTTCTACCTTGGCTCTCAGAACCTTTGTATCACCTCCATGTACAAGTTTTAGCTTATCCCACATTGTCTTTGCATTTTTTCAATCTTTGACATCCTCAAATTCAGCATCAGAGAGTGAGGCATAAAGCTCTATAACCATGCAGTTATGTTCATGATTTAATCTCAATTGATCTACCATCAATGGTCCTGTAGGCAACACATATTCAATATCTAAGTATTGAGTAATATCATTGCCAATACCTGATAAGTGAAGTCTTATTCTTCTTTGCCATGAAGCAAAGTTGTCTTTGTTCAACTTGGGCACATCTCGTTTGTTCATCTTGTGATCTCTACTTAGGTCTTGAAACCTTCCTTCTAAGCACACAAGCTCTGATACCAATTGTTAGTTATAACTGAGAGGGGGGGTGAATCAGTGGCCTCAAAAATTTATCCTTTAAACTTTAATCCACCAATTAATACACCTCAGATTATTAAGTCCCTACAAGATGTATGCCTTGACATACTTGAAATAATTAATTGTCTGTTGGTTTACCTTGTCTATCCTTATTCTCCTCGATTACCGATAAGCAGTAGAACTTATTTACCGATACTCAGTAAATATGCAGAGTATACCAATCAATCCAGAAATGCATATGTGAAATGTAAAATAATAAAGTAATAAACCATACACACATAACACATAGATTTTAACGTGGAAACCCCATTAAGGGAAAAAACCAATGGGACTGGTACCCCAAATTTTCACTCTTCTGAAGTGAGCCCTGTTAGGAGCCAACCCTGTTAAAGGTTACAAACACTCGGTTAAGTGCGACCTTGTTATAGGATTTTTATACATGGGTTGTCACTTAGTATCTGGCATCTACGCTACCATCCTTGAATTAGTCTTTAGACTTTCAATAGGCTTTATGCTAATCTTACTACCATCCTTGAATCAACCTCCTTCTTAAACTGTCAATAGGGTTTAGGTAAGACTGCTGCTACTATCATGAATCAACCTTTTTGGTAATCTGTTAGGATATACCTCAATTATAGAAGATGGTTAAGTCCTGCTCTGTTAAGAGACTTAATGCTTCAATGGTGAAACTAAAACACAATGACCTGTTTCTAATGCAACTTTGAATTGCAGATATTCAGATCTATTTACGTACAATACCTCTCTGATCAATGTATCAATTCAATTCCTTTGTGCTTCACACTTTCTGCTCTGTGATGTTGTGCTTCTCTATTCGTTAGTGTCTGTAGAATTCTTTAGCTCTCCCTTAGCTTGATTGATCAGGATTGTATGAAGTTTTTCCTTCACCAGTTTCTCTTCAGCATCTTCTTTTTAATTCACTCCCCCGTGTATCTGATTGCATACGGAAATGAATTATGCTTGTCTCTTATATAGACATGATATTCCTTAATTCTTGATTCTTAGCGTGAAAAACAATCTAGCTAATTTGATTTATGGCTTTAACTTCTTATTTATTTCATAGTTATCTTCCTGCCAACTGTATAAATCAATTGCTTAACTGTGTTTGAATAAAACAAATAAAACAATCACTTAAGTCTATCCTTAAGCTCTGCCAGCTAGATATTTTGTCATTTTCTGATCTCTCTATTCTGTCGGTCAATTCTGCAGTTCATCGCCAGTGACAACTACTAGTTCCGTCAGTGTAACTTTAGTTAGCTTCAGGATCTCTATCCATCAAGCATCATTGGATGTTTCTCATCGGGCAACTCTATTTTCAGCTCGTCGGGCATCCTGTGATTCTACTTCATTGGGCAACACTGTCTTCTGCTTGTCGGGCATCACTGTGACTTTATCTCTATCTTTACCGATGGTGTGCACTCCGTCGGTGTAGTCTGTCACTTAGTGAATACTTGACTTTTATGCATTGCTAAAAGCATAATCATTGTTTCATTGATTCTCTAAATTCTTTGGCATTATGTATATGACCATAGAGATGATATCAAGTTGACATCAATGATAATACAAACCATTAACTGATTTAATTTTTTGCATCATCTTCAACTTAACATTATCAAACATTCAATCAGTTACATGTCATCAAAACATAAATATCTAGTTGAGAATATTGTAATCCTAATTTAGTATGATACAATGCTTGGTACAATATATCACATGTACCCAAGAATGTATTGTATTGGACAATGATTAACCTTTCTCTCATATATCTTGACTCTGTATAAATACCAGGGATTGTAAAGAGAGAAAAGCCAGTGAGGCATTGAAAAGACTACCAGTGAGATATATGTACAACTAGTGAGGCATTGTAAAAGGATATTTTCACATAATATAGTGAGGTAATTGAAGTGGTTTTATTCCCCAGAGGGTTTTCACTCAGGAAAAAACTTGTGTTATATTCCTTATGTATGTTTTATCTATCTTGTTATCATTTTGTTTCCATTGCACTATATCTTAAACTTTATTCAAGTTAAAAATTGTTATATCATGGATTCTCCCCCCTCTTAGTGATATTGTACTTAAACATTATGAGATAAAAGTGAGTAAATTTGAGAGCACCAATCCAATGGATCCCATTAATAAGAGTGATATTTCATCCATTTTTCCATTTTAAGTCTATTATTGTTCAACACCTTATTAATTCTAATGTTATATCTGTTGAGTGTGTTAATTATCAATGAAACAAATCTATTTCCCCTCCGAACCAAAACTTGAAAATTTATACCAATAATTTACCCTCTCATTGTACCAATACCATTGAGTCTAGCCCTTCTTTTCCTTCTTCCTCCATTAATTTTTTTGACCCTCCTACTATTGTGAAATATGATGATCAATGTGTTGAGGCCAACAATGTTGTTGACTTTATTGATCAATCCAAACCTAAACCCAAACCAACACCTGAGATTTGTATTAAATTTGATCCTAAGGAGACTATTGGGGCACTTTATATTCCTATTTACATTATTGAAAATATTATGGTTCTTCCCTCTCATGGAATCCTTAAAATTTCTACTCGCATGGTGAATATTATAACTGAAGGAAATCTTTACATTAGACACCTCCAATAAGATTCCTATGACAAAATATGATGTGGTGGTCAAAAAATTTAATGGTTTCACTTGTCCACCCATGGTTGCATTACCTTTCTCATAGAATTTGGTAAGGAATCCTTAGATGTCACCTTTGTTGTCATTCCAACTTATGATTAGTTTCAAGTTAGACTTGGCCTTCCTTGGCTCACTTCCATGAAAGTTATTGTCTCCATTGTCCATAAGTGTTTGACATGTCTCCATGATGGAAAAATCACCATGATTAACCATAGTCTCTATCATAATTTAGTTATTTGTGCAAACTTTGACCTTGAATTCTTTTGGCCTTGCATGTCTCAACCAGTTTAACCTTACAAAGATAATTTCTTTTTATCCTATCAAAAATTCAAAGTAAAAAAATATTTGTAAACTTAACAATTCTTCTATGGGTCCATCTCCTTTCCATGGACTTGGAATTCTTCCTACACCTCCCATACCTCCTATTTATGCTTCAGTTTCACCTCCTATATCTTACAAAACTCTTGTAGCTTCTATCTTTCAACCTAGTGTGGTGTCTTTTGTTCTTCCTCCTAAATAATAAAAAGACCCAATGTCCATTCATCCTATACCACTTCAGATTTCAAACAAAAAAAAATGTAACAATTGTGCTTGTGACCGCCACTATGGAATTCATGCTAGAGCCCATGAGCTTGCTTCCAAAAACCTTTCCTCCCCTAGGACACCTTCTCATGCTTTGATTCCCTTTGACCAACCTATGCATAGCCCAAGAAAGGAAGTTAATCTAAAGAATATGAAATTGAGAAAATACAATGATTCTATTTGTATCATAGATTTATATTTTGATTAATTTGGATGAATAATATACTCTTGACCATTGTGCTTGTGAATGCCACTATAACCATTGTTCTTAGAACCAAAATCTAAACAAAATGTAACCATTGTGCTTGTGACCACCACTATAGATGTTATTCTATAGCCCATGAGCTTGCTTCCCAAAACCTTTCCCCCCTAAGACACCTTCTTATTCTTTGATTCCCTTTGACCAACCTATGCATAGCCCAAGAAAGGAAGTCAATATAAAGAATATGAAATTCAACAAACACAATGATTATATTTGTATCATAGATTCTATTTTGATTAATTTGGATGAAGAAGATACTCTTGATGAGGATGATTTCAATGTTTATAATGAAAAAGATTTTATTGCTAATGATTCTAATAATATGTATGAACTTATTGATGTTAATCATGATTTACCTTCTAAATTTTTGAAACGATTATCTCTTTCTCCTAGTGACAAACAAAGTGACTCATCCTTATAGAATGATCCTTGTTTGGAACTTGTGATAGCTCCATCTATCATGCACAATCTTTCTCCTCTTGCGTGTTTCCCACCTTTCCTAAATAGTATAGACCAAAATGGGGGAAAGGCAATATACTTAACTAGATCTACTTGTACGTTGGATTATTTTTTATTTTTTCCTATTGTGTTGTGCTTCCCCTGGGATGTGCTACTTTTTAAATGTTTTGTTTAGATTTCTTTAGATGGCCCTTGTTTCTCTATTGGTGCAAGGTGATAAAGGAGTTAACCTATTGTGGCATTCTTATATTTGTATCTCATTTTTTCTATATGTTGTATATATGTTATGTCTTACATGTGTCATTATTTATAAATTTTCCTTTTTGTTGTCTAATTGGGGATGACATAAAGTGGTAGCTACCATTATTTTTGGTCTCTGCATTGTTGGCCCAAAAAGACTTTTTTTAAATCTCTTATGTGAAATTCTTCCATTGTGCTCATAGTTCTACTACCTTTGGGGGATGATTCCAATTCATATTGATATAATTCTTAATATACATTAGTTATCATATGACCATAATGATGACATATAACTGATTGAATGTTTGATAATGTTAAGTTGAAGATAATGCAAGGCATTAAATCAGTTAATGGTTTGTATTTTCATTGATGTCAACTTGATATCATCTATACGGTCATGTACATAATGCCAAAGACTTCAAAGAATCAATGGAACAGAGATTATGCTTTCAGCAATGCATAAAAGTCAAGTATTCACTAAGTGACAGACAACACCGACGGAGTGCACACCATCGGTAAAGGCAAAGAAAAAAGTCACAGTGATGCCCGACGAGCAGAAGATAGTGTTTACCGATGAAGAAAAATCATAGTGTTTCCCGACAGACGGAGATCCCGAAGCTAACTAGAGTCACACTGATGGAACTGGCAGTTGTCACCAATGACTAACTGTAGAGTTGATTGATAGAACAGAGAGTTCAGAAAATGACAAAATATCTATCTGGCAGAGCTTAAGGATAGACTTAAATGGTTGTATTGTTTTCTTTATTTGACTAGAGTTAAGTAATTGATTTAAAGATGATTTATACAGTTGGCAAGAAGATAACTACGAGATAAACTAGGATTTAAAGCCATAAATCAGATTGGCTGGATTGTTTTTCACACCAAGAATCAAGAATTAAGGAATGTCATGTTTATATAAGAGATAAGCATAATTCATTTCCACAAGCAATCACATACATGGAAGGGGAGTGAATAGAAAGAGGATGTTGAAGAGAAACTGGTGAAGGATAACTTCATACAGTCTTGATCAATCAAGCTAAAGAAGAGCTAAAGAATTCTGTGGACACCGGAAAATAGTAAAGTACAGCATCACAGAGAAGAAAGTGTGGAGCACAAGGAATTAAATTGATACATTGAGCAGAGAGGTATTGTACTTAAATAGATCTGAAAATCTACAATTCAAGTTGCATTAGAAACAGGTCATAGTGTTTCAGTTTAACCATTGAAGCATCAAGTCTCTTAACAGAGTAGGACTTAACCGTCTTCTATAATTGAGGTATATCCTAACATATTTCCAAAAAGGTTGATTCATGAAAGTAGCATTGAAATTACATAAAGCCTATTGACAACCTAAGAAGAAGGTTGATTCAAGGATGGTAGCAATATTTTCCTAAAGCCTATTAACAGTCTAAGAAGGAGGTTGATTCAAGGATGGTAGCAAAATAGATGCCAGATACTAAGTGACAACCTCCATGTATAAAATCCTCTAACAAGGTCGCACTTAACAGTGTGTTTGTAACCTTTAACAGGGTTGGCTCCTAACAGGGCTCACTTTAGAAGAGTGAAAATTTGGGGTACCGGTCCCAGTGGTTTTTTCCCTTAACAAGGTTTCCACGTTAAAATCCATGTGTTATGTGTGTATGGCTTATTACTTTATTGTTTTACATTTCACATATGCATTTCTGGATTGATTGGTATACTTTGCATATTTATTGAGTATCGGTAAATAGTTTTACTGCTAATCATTTATCAAGGAGAATAAGGACTGACAAGGTAAACTGACAGACAGTTAATTATTATAAGTATTTCATGGCATGCATCTTGTAGGGACTTAATAATCTAAGGTGTATTGATTGGTGGTTAAAGATTAAAGGATAAATTTTGAAGCCACTGATTCACCCCCCCTCTCAGTTATTACTAAAAATTGGTATCAGAGCTTGTGTGCTTAGAAGGAAGGTTTCAAAGACCTAAGTTAAGATCACAAGATGAACAGACGAGATGTGCCCAAGTTGAACAAAGACAACTTTTCTTCATGGCAAAGAAAGATAAGACTCCACTTATCAGGTATTGGTAATGATGTTACTCAATACTTAGATACTGAATATGTGTTTCCTATAGGACCATTGATAGTAGATCAATTGAGAGAGAAGCATGAGAATAACTACATGGATATAGAGCTTTCTTCCTCTCTCTCTCTAATTCTGAATTTGAAGATGTCAAGGATTGCAAAATTGCAAAGAAAATGTGGGACAAAATGAAGCTTGTACATGGAGGTGATACAAATGTTCTAAGAGCCAAGGCAGAAAGCCTTAGAGGAAATTTGAATCTGAATAGGGATCTTCTTTGGCTTGGATCTTCCTTGATGGATTCTTTGAGAAGTGTTCTTTGGATCACCAAGTTATCCCCTATCTCAAAATCTAGGGCTACCTCATTTGTCTTCCTGCTAGAAGATTCTTCTTGCACATAGTTTATCCATTTCTCTCCTACTTGTGATGTAGAACTCTTCTCAGGAAACCTATTGGTAGGATACCCATACTAGTGGAAATTATAGCACTTCATAGAGGAGAAATAGGATCCTCTCCCTTGACTATTGGATCTTCCTCTTGAATTTTTATCAGGACCTCTTCCTCTATTATAACCACCTCTTAAGCTATTGGACTCTCCCTGGTTCTCAGTGAGTTTGGACTCACTCCAATTCCTTTCCTCAATGTTCATTCCTCCAAAACCTCCCCTCTAACCTCTACCATCCCTTCCTCTACCTCTGTCCCTACTGCTTGAATCATGTTTCCTTTTAAGCTTCTCTTCTACTTTGAGAGCTAATTGATAGCATTGATGTACAATCCTTGGGCTTAAGAGGATAATTTCCTCTTGGATATTTCACCTTACTCCATTCAAATATCTAGCCACTTTTAGGCTCTCCTCCTCCATCACATGTGACCTCAAACATAACTTGTGGAATTCTTCAGTATAGACATTGACTACTAGATCTTTCTGTCTTAAATTTTGTCTTTTCTTGTGCAACTGCACCTCATAATCATCAGGTGGATAATTTTCCCTAATTTTGGCCACTATGCCTTTCCAACTAGTTATAGGATTCTCTCCTTCTTTGAGTCTTTCATCTTGGACAAACTTCCACCAAGTGAGAGAAGTCACTCTTAATCTTGTCTTGGCTACTCTGACTTTCTGAGCCTCTATCACACTATCACATTCAAAATGATTTTCAAGTCCTTCTATCTACTTCATTACTACTTTTTGTTCCATATTTCCATTGAATATAGGCACACCTTCCAATGAATTTCCACTCATAGCTTTTAGAGCTTTCAAGAATGGCTCTTCTTGAAGCACAGGGTCAAGTTCTGGTATGGTGTCTTTTTCTATCACTAGCTTACCTTTCCCTTCACTTTCCCTTACTAATTCGCTGATTGTTGCAGTCCTAAGATGCACTTCTTCCAACTTAGTTTCCATATCGGATAACAATTCCCTCAGGATTCTATTCTCCTCCCTCTGCTCTTCTACATCCTTCGCTAATTCAGCATTAGTCACCTTTTTAGATAAATCCACTGATTCTAGAGAAGATAGCATCCAAACTTCACAAGCCCAATCTTTTGGCTCTGATAGAGATGGATCTTTTTGAAAGGAAACTAAGTGTGCAGAAAATAGTTCCCTATGCTAAACTCCTGAGAAGAGGATCATGCAAATTTAGATTTAACCCTTATCAATTACAGAATGTTAATACAAATAACTTAGATGTTGCTGCAATAACATGTATACATAGAAAAATGAGAATGACACAATAATTTACCCTAGGGAAAACCTTTCGGTAAAAAGCCCCAACACTCCAAAACTTGCACAATGTATTAATCAAAACTATTGTTGTTTACAATACACTTGAAATGCAAATTCTTTCAGGAGATAATCGACACTTGAAGACAAATCCGATAGCATAACAACATTCCAACAATACACTAACTTCTCACTCAATGATTTGCAACCCAAAAATTCTTATATCACGCACTTCCCATTTTAGGGAAACTTCCAAAGATAACCGTATTAGGGTTTTACCATTCTACAAAAAAATAGGAACCCCATGCATTGTAGAAGAGTGTACAGTACTCAACATGATCAGTTGCCACATGTCTTGCATGTCTTCACCCGTCATCAAATCTTTCACAATTAGCTCTTACAAATATTAATGACCGTCATAGGAATCCGTCATAACCATTTCAGTCATGATTACCTTACACATTGTCCAAAGTGCCGACATTTGGAAAATAACCTCTACCACAAAAAGGGATGCCTAGATCAACCTAGACCAAGTTTGATCATCCTTGTCATCTTCCAAGTGGAGTGAAAACACATGTCCACTCAAATAAATGACAGAACAGATATCAAACTTAAATACATCATTTGCAAACAATTAATTAAAAAATAAATAATATCAAATGTAAGTAAATATACAAGGGTGAGACACCTTATTCCTAACATTATCCCACTTGTCAAACACCTTGTAAGAGACAAAGGAAATAACAATATTTAACTGCTATAGGTCGAGAGGCCCATAGACTCTGAACACCATCTAAACTTCTCTGAGCCCATAGGTTTTTTCAATGCATCTGCAACATTCTTTA
Source organism: Thuja plicata (assembly GCA_018584345.1). NCBI lineage: Eukaryota > Viridiplantae > Streptophyta > Pinopsida > Cupressales > Cupressaceae > Thuja > Thuja plicata. The sequence continues at coordinate 1,176,918 of MU227083.1, forward strand.
CTATATCTACCTTCTCCAAACTTACCTTTCCATTCTCTACCATATCTCTCACAAAGTGAAACTGCACATTAATGTGCTTCATTTTGGCATGGAAAGTTGGATTCTTCGCAAGGCAAATAGCACTCTAACTGTCGTAACAAATTGTAATATGTCCCGCATCAACACCAACATCCAAACATAGTATCCTAAGCCAAATGGATTCCTTACAAGCATGAGTAGCTTCCATGTACTCTACTTCTATCATGGACAAAGCAACCATAGGTTGTCACTTACTCATCCAGCTGACGGCACCACCAAACATAGTGAACACATATGCACTGTGGATCTCCTACTGTCAATGTCACCTGCCCAATCTAAATCCACAAACCCACAAATACAAACTGAATGCGGAGCTCCAAAATAGTTTCCATAATAGCATATGGAATACCCTAATTTACCCTTCAAATATCTGAACACTCTCTTAACTGCATCCCAATGTACTCATCCAGGTTTAGCCATAAACTGACTCAGGACTCCCACTGCTTGGGCAATGTCTGGTCTAGTACACACCATAGCATACATAAGGCTGCCAATTGAACTCGCATAAGATACTTTTCTCATGTCCTCCACCTCACTAGGATATTTTGGACAATCATCCACAGATAACTTTGTTCCCATAGAAATAGGAACACACAATGGTATGAAATCTGCCATGCTAAACCTGTCCAACACAGACTTCACATACTTACTCTGACTCAACCAAATTTTTTGTTAGATCTATCTCTATTGATTTACATACCCAAAATATACCTGGCTGCCCCTAGATATTTCATCTCAAACTGTGATGACAACTAAGACTTCAAATCAGAAATCATACCCATACCCTTCCCAATCAACAACATATCATCAATATATAATGCAATAATAAGAAGGCGATCATTTTCAACTTTGAAATAAACACAATGATCTTATTTCGATCTCAGAAAACCAATTGACAACACAAAGGCATCATATTTAAGGTACCACATCCTAGGAGATTATTTCAAACCATACAAAGACTTCTTTAATATGCAAACCAAAGACTCTTTACCTTTCTAAATATAGTGCTTAGGCTGTGACATATAGATCTTTTCCTCCAAATCACCATGAAGGAAAGTTGTCTTCACATCCATCTGTTCTACCTCTAAATCATACGATGATGCTAGAGATAACAAAAATCTAATAGATGTAAGCTTTGCAACAAGAGAGAATATTTCACCATAATCAATTCCCTCCACCTGTGAATACCCCTTTGCAACCAATATGGCCTTGTACCTCTCAACACTTCCATCTGCACAAAATTTCTTCTTAAACACCCATTTTCTTCCAACAGGTTTCTGTCCTTTAGGCAAAGGTACTAGGTCCCAAGTTCTGTTCTTATCCAATGAATCTATCTCATCATCCATGGCCTCAATCTAGGAACCTACATCTTCCATACCCATAGCCTTTTTCACATATCTAGGCTCATCAGTGTTTGTAATCAAGGCATAAGCACAACTGGAATCTAACATAGAAAATCCAAACCTCTCTGGTTTCTTTCTTTCTCTCGTAGATCTCCTCAAGGGCTCAGGTTGAGGTTTTTCTACCTCTTCTTCTAAATTTTTAGAGTTTCTAGAGCTCTCCTCATCATCATATCCATCATGGTCTCTCCGTTCAATCTTCTCAGCGGTAGGAGGCAACTGAACAACATCTTCTTTCATTTCTTTTTCATCTGGTTGTAGCACAATAGGAGAAGGTGTTAGCTCTCTAAAAATAACATTTCTTCTATACAACACCTTACCAATCACATGATCCCAAAGCTTGTATCCTTTCACACCAACACTATAGCCGATGATGATACATTTTACAGCCTTGTTTTCCAACTTAGATATTCTCTCCTTAGGCACATGTGCATAAGATTCACAACCAAAAACATGAAGATGTCTAATTGAAGGCTTCTTACCAGACCACACCTCCATGGGTGTCTTACCAACAAGAGTTGATGTAGGAGATCTATTAACTAGATAGAAAGCAGTCGCCATAGCTTCAACCCAAAACCTTTGTTCAAGGCCAGCTCCACTAAGCATACTCCTAGCCTTCTCCATCAGTGTCATGTTCATTCTTCCTACAACTCTATTTTTTTGTGAGGTAGAAGGAGTTGTCATATGCCTCTGGATCCCTCATTCTTTACAGAACTGTTCAAACTCTTCCAAACAAAACTCACCACCATTGTCAGTTCTCACACACTTAATTCTTTTACCAGTTTGATTCTCTATGAGAGCTTTAAATTCCTTGAACCGACTGAAAACTTATGTCTTTCTTTTAAGGAAATAAATCCATGTCCTTCTACTGTAATCATCTATTAAAGATTTAAAAAAAAAATACAGATTTGGAGAGTGAAGTAACTTTAATAGGACCAAACACATTCGAATGGATAAGATCCAAAATACTAGAATACTTGTGAGAACTGGAGTAAAACTGAACATGATTTTGCTTACCATAAACACAGTCCTCACAGAAGTTGAACTTGAGATTACAATCATTTATCCCCTCAATGAGGTTTTTATTTTTCAGTGTTTTGAGACCCTTCTCACTAATGTGGCCAAATCTCATATGCCACAATATTGTCTTTTCTACAGGAAGTTTTCCTTCCAAAGTGTTAGCACCCTTAGGTACACTTGTTGCACTACCATCAGAACCCATTACCATAGAATTCTTCACTATTGGTTCAGATGGTGGAGATGAAGTGACTATTGCTCTCTTCCTTGAGACAGAATAACTATTTCACTGTGAAGTGCAAGCATCCAACTAAAATAGGGTACCTCTCCTAGTACCTTTCACGAGCACCATAGCTCCTCTAATCATCTTGCATCCATCTTTCAAAAAAACAAATTGCACACCTGCATCATTCAACATACTTACAGATAAAAGGTTTTGTGCCAAACCCAGGATGTGCATTACCCCATTGATCCCCTTTACTCGTCCATCAGGGAATCTGTTAGTGACTCTTCCTTGTCCAACTATCTCTAGGTGAGAATCATCACCCAAGTACACCTTTCCACCATCGAACTCCTTGTACTTTGAGATTCAACTTTGATGAGAGGTCATGTGAAAAGAATCACCTGAGTCAATCAACCACATATCATCAGATGCATGTGTGACAAAGGCTACGACAAAAACATCGACATCTTCTTGAGATTTTTCAGAATTTGAATCTAGGATTTTCTTCTTCTTCTTTGGCTCTTTGCAGTCCTTATAGAAGTGCCCAGTCTTACCATAGTTCCAACATGTTTCCTTAGACTTTCCAGGAGTCTTGGATTTCCCATGGGATTTGGATCTACCCTTTTTAGACTTCTTATCATTTTTCTTTCCTCTGTCTTTGGATCTGCCGCGAACAACAAGGGCTTCCTTGGTTGAATCAGAGGTCTTTCTTCACATCTCCTTAGATAATAGTGAAGACACCACATCATCCATTTGGAAAGTTACAATAGTACTCCCAAGGGCCATCACAAGATGGTCGCATGAACCTGGAAAGGAACATAGCAGGGTCATACATCGATCCTCCTCCTCCAACTTGACACCGGTTGATTTCAACTGTGCAATCAACATGTTAAATGCATTCAGGTGATCTACAACGGATCCTCCTTCCTCCAGTCTCAAAGAATACAACTTCTTTCTCAGGAACAATATGTTCACCAAGGACTTGGACTGGTACATAGACCCAAGTCGTGTCCACAATTTATTTGCGGTCTTCTCCTCGAGAACATTCAGGAGAAAAAATTTTGTTAGACAGAGTTTAATGAGACCCTTAGCTTTCCTATCCTTGAGATCCCAATCTTCTTGAGACATGTTTACTGGTTTGATATCATTTGTAATTGCCTCCCATACATCACGGTCTACGAGCATGTCTTCCATCTTGAGTTTCCACAACTCAAATTTTGTGCCACTGAACTTTTCCACCTCCATTCTATTGTATGAAGAACTTGCCATCTCTTCCTACAATAAGGTTATGAATACTCTACGACAATACTCCCACTGAACTGGAGATTAGCTCAAAAAACCTGTACCCTAACAAATAGAACCAAAACTGGTCAGGCTCTAATACCAACTAAAAGGAAACTAAGTGTGCAGAAAATAGTTCCCTACACTAAACTCCTGAGAAGAGGATCGTGCAAATTCAGATTTAACCCTTATCAATTACAGAATGTTAATACAATTAACTTAGATGTTGCTGAAATAACATGTATACATAGAAAAATGAGAATGACATGATGATTTACCCTGGGGAAAACCTTTAGGTAAAAAACCCTAGCACTCCAAAACCTGGACAATGTATTAATCAAAACTATTGTTGTTTACAATACACTTGCAATGCAAGTTTTAGGAGATAATCGACACTTGAAGACAAATCTGGTAGCATAACAACATTCCAACAATACACTAACTTCCCACTCAGTGATTTACAACCCAAAAACTCTTATATCATGTGCTTCCATTTTTAGGGCAGCTTCCAAAGATAACTGTATTAGGGTTTTACCATTCTCTGAAAAAATAGGAACCCCACGCATTGCAGAAGAGTGTACAGTACTCAACATGATCATTTGACACATGTGTTGCATGTCTTCACCCGTCATCAAATCTTTCACAATTAGCTCTTACAAATATTAATGACCATCAGAGGAATTCATCATAACCGTTTCAATCATGATTACCTTACACATTGTCCAAAGTGCCGACATTTGGCAAATAACCTCTACCACAGAAAGGGATTCCTAGATCCACCTAGACCAAGTTTGATCATCCTTGTCATCTTCCAAGTGGAGTGAAAACACAACATGTCCACTCAACTAAATGACAGAATGGATATCAAACTTAAATATATTATTTGCAAACAATTAATTACAAAACAAATAATATCAAATGTAAGGAAATATACAAGGTTGAGACACCTTATTCCTAACTCTTTTAACTCTAGATTCAGCTTGACTCTATTACAAGGTCTCTTCCCTTGACCTCCTAGGGATCTTACAACCCTAAACTTGAAGGTAAGTCACTAAGATCTTTACCCTCCCAAAAAAGATCCTCTCTATCAATAAGTATTTTTAGTGCTCACTGAATCCAGAAGGGTGAATTCTACCTACCTATTCCAGCACACTCACAACTTCTTTCAGGGTTGCATTTCCTCTTCTCCATTTCATTTTAGGATATTCTTGACTGTTTGAGAATCTTAAACATTCATTCATACATTGGTCTTCAAGAATCTAGCATTAGACCTAAAGTCTTCTTGTAGCCCTATTTAGGCTCTATTTCTTAATTTTCTCACAAAATTCCCAAAGGACCCCCAAAACTAATTTAGGATTCTGATACCCAATTACAAAAAACTAGATATTTTAAAGGTGTGGATTCTTTAAGTCATCCGTACAACCCCTGAAACCTCTTAGGGACACTATCCTTAAAAATAGGGCTAATAGGCCAATTTTATGCATTTGCTCTCTTTTATCATTGAATTCAGCTCCTCCATTGCTACCATTTCTCAAAGGGTTGTATCATCTCCCCCTTAGCACTCTCCAACCATTGGATGGCTTCTACCAATCCAACCCTGCATGATTTTTACCACTGTCTCTCTTTTTCCCTAGTCGGGCTATAACCAAGCTCGCCTAGGGCAAGAGCTCAAAATTACTTGTTGACTATCGTAATAAAAAACACAAAATGAAAATTATGTACACTGGCTCCTCTTGAGTTCCATCTAGGAACATTTTTCTTACCATGGATCTAAGAACCTCAAGCAGCCATTTTCTATATATAGTCCAGAATTGGACCAGGAGACTGCAACTTTTAAGAAAATTTAAAAGATCCTACAAAATGAAGGTTATTCACAAAAATCTTTCTACATAAAGTCTATAAAAAAACATAAGAACCTAATTACACTGGAAAAAATAAATATGCAATCCATTTACAAGCTTCACTGATAAAAAATGCTAAAAATTTGTGATTGTCTCAGTCTGCAACTCCAAATTTAATGTAAATGTAAACAAAATGCCATCCAAACCTGAAATGTTTCCATGGGGGTTCTTAAATTCAATCAACTACTCTAATTGACCCATTTGTCCATTTTGGACAAGAGCAACTTTTTGGTCCTTACCGAGCAACTTTTAAAGTTGCGAAAATTACAAAAATGTTGCATGAGAAACTTTTCAACTTTCTTGCATTTTTTTTTACTTTCCATTGCTTCTTTTGCCTTGGTTGGATTACCCGAGGCCTAAAATCAACTCCTAAAACACAAAACACTCTAAGGACACTCTCCTAAGAAACTATGATGTACATTCAACATTTTGACCCATTTTCCTTCTTAGGTCCTTACAAAGAGTGAATGAACAAAACATTACAAAAAGAAAATACCAAAAACCATAAACAAATCCAAAATATTCATAAACCTTCCTAAATTTTCTAAGCGACTAGGAAAGTACACAATCAAAGAAAAAGAAGGGATTTTAACCCTAGGTGCTCCTTCACTAGTGAATCAGACAAATCAAAACTTAAACACTTAAAACTAAACTCACTGATTCACTCAGTAAATATTGAACACAGTAAATAACCAATTCACCAAATAACTCAATAACATAAGCAACAATCAACCATTCAAACTAAGAAACATCAGATTAACTCATTAACATATGATATAACTTGGTTGACACCAGATTTAACGAGGAAACACAATTTGGGAAAAACCTTTGTGGGAATTGTAACCCACAATAAAAATGTATCCTTTTGAAGTACGCTCAGTTAAGAACTTATCATGTTAAAGATTACAAACACATTTGTTAAATGTGACCCTGTTAGGGGATTTACCTCAGATTTGTTAAGATCTTCACCCTTTTAGGAGTGGCCTTGTTAGAGATATTTAAACACTCTTTTGGAATGTCAGCTAAGTCTAGGTTTTACAATTAGGAAGGTTAAATCCACTCGGTTAAGAGATTTCTATGTTACCAATATTAATAAGCAATTGTAAACTTTGATCTAAAAAATAGCAACTCATTATGCTTGGATCAGATCCTTTATGCTTAATTGAATACTGGCAACACATACCCCTCTCAAACTGTATATTCTTCAATCTGTCTTTCTCTTTTCTACTCGGTAAATGATGTTCTTCAGCTTCTTTCCTTCTCTATTAAATTCACCAGCAGCCTTACACTCTGTGTAATGCTCATCCCTTATATAAACATACTTTTGCCTCTTAATCTCCTTTATTTGATTTTCCTTCCTTTGCGCTCAATTGTTCGATCATCTTCTTCATATTTCTCAACTCGATAAACCATTTCACTTTTACCTTGAAACTTGTAAATTTTCTTGGAACTTTCATATTTGTATTTAACCACTTGATCTTCACCTTAGATCTTCATATTGAATTTTCTCATTCGTAGATCTTGTAAAAAACTTCATTTAATTCATTTCCTCATCTAGCTCATGATCGCTTCGCATTAAATTTGATTTCATCATCATTTAATATTAGTATATTATACTAGGCAAAAATTTCTTTGCGAATTGGTAACTGACTTCATTCACTGCTCGGTGTTTGATAACTATAACCGAATCACGTAAAATTCTACCGACTAACTTGGTCTAGCTCGGTAAAGTAGCTCTTTCAATCATAACTTAATTCATTGCAATTCCTGACTTGATCAATTAAATGTAACGATTTTATAACATCAAATGTATAGTAGAAAACAACTATACCATCATTACTTCATCATTTTATGATATGTATTTGTCACCCACTTAACTTTTCCTCTTAAGATTTGGTAACATAATAAAAATCAATTAATCAATTACTTGACATCAATGACAAAACAACAACTGGTCTAACTATTTCTACAATCATGATACTCGGTATCACTTGGTCTTCATCATCTTCATAAGATATCCATCAGTTAATCAACAATGTGATCATAGGATAAGGTCCAGTACAAAGCCATGAACACACTATAGCAAACGCAAAATAAAAGAACAACCATAGATCGACTGCAAATAGAAACACCATACTGATCAAACAAGAAAACAAATATTTTTATTTGATGTAAGATTACTAAGATCCCAAGGTGCTCCTGGATCAGACCCCCGAGGTATTTAAAAAGTGAGCCTCTCACTTTGTTGCGGCCAAAGGAAAACCAAAATAGGAAACCTTAGCCTGAGAAGTCCATGAATTATCCTCCACTAGTCTATCCTTCCATTTGACAAGATGTTCTAGATACTTCTTACCTCTTGTACTTTGACAAACTCAATTTTCCAAAATCTTCTCTATCTGATCCCTCTGCTTCTTATGATATTGATGCCCAACATATGACCCTTCACTACTACTGCAATCTAATTCATGATACTCATACAAATATGTAACATTAAAGATTGGTGATATATCCATGTCCTCTGGTAATTCCACTCCGTATACATTCCCTGAATCAAATTTCCTCAAGATCTTATAAGGACCAAACTTCTTCATCCTCAACTTGTTATAAGTACCAACAGGAAATATATCCTTCTGCAAGTATACCATAACTTCATATCCTAATTGAAATTCATCGTCTTCTCTTCTTGTCTTCTCTCCACTTATAAATGTGATTCATTTCCTCCAAATAATGTCTCACTCCTTCATAAAATGGTCTCATAACCTTAGCAAATTCCTCTCCTTCAACACTCTTCTTAACATCATGACTGATATCCCTTAATTCTGCTACTCCCTTAGGATTAAACCTAGTAACCATTTCAAATGGTGTGTTCCATGTGCTCCTATTTAGTAGATTGTTATAATAAAACTCTTCTTGTGGTAAAACTAGATCCCAATTTCCAGGATTATATCCAACTAAAAATCTCAACAAGTTCCCTAAACTCCCATTCACAACCTCTGTCTATCCATCAGTTTCTGGATGAAAAGTATAACTAAACTTCAAATCATATTTCATCTTCTTCCAAATTGTCCTCCAAAAATAACCAACAAACCTACTATACATGTCTGAAACAACGCTCTTAGGTAATCCATGTAATCTCACAATCTCCATGAAGAATAAATTAGCTACATGCACTACATTAAAAGGAATGAAATGTGTCATCTTAGAAAATCTATCTACAACCACAAAGATTAAATCATAGCCTCTCTTTGTTTTAGGAAAACCAAGTACAAAGTCCATATTAATCTCTTGCCAAGGTTTGACCGGTATTGTCAAAGGTGTATACAACCCCACATTTTGACTAATACCTTTTGCAACTTGAAATACCTTAAAAATATGTAAAAAATTCCTCACATCCTTCTGAACTTGTGGCCAAAATTAATTCTCACTTACCAAAGCTATTGTCTTATCATTGCTAAAATGTCCTATTAAACCTCCACTATGTTTCTACTTAATTAGATTATCTCTCATGTAACTCCTCGGTATACATAATTGAATACCTCCAAATAAAATTCAATCATAACTTGGAAATAATACAACCACTTACTTCTATTGGAAAAAATAGGTTCCTTGCAATCCTTCCAAGTTTCACTGAAATATGGATCTTCCTCATACAAGACCTTCAATTCATCAAATCCCAATACTGAAATCTTCATCTTTGTCAACAAAGTCCTTCTCCTACTCAAAGCATCAATAAATTTATTGGACAAACCACTCTTATGTTTCAACACAAATGTATAGATCTACATAAACTCAACCCATCTCACATGTCTCTGATTCAATTTACCTTGGCTACTCAAATACTTAAATGCTTGATGATCAATATATAATCCAAACTCCCTAGGTAATATATAATGTCTTCATTTCTTCAAAACTTGGATTCTAGCATAAAATTATTGATCACACACTAAATAACTTCTCTTAGCATCATTCAACTTCTCACTAAAATAAGAAACAAGTCTTCCTTCTTGATCCAAGACAACTCAAATTGCATTTCCACTAGCATCATAGTCTACTTGAAATACCTTACTGAAATAAGGTAAATCTAACACTGGTTTTTCTATCACCTTATGCTTTAATAATAAAAAGCTCCTTTGTGATCAATGTTTCCATTTGAACTCCTTCCTATATCCTCTCATGGTTTTATTCATCACTCCATAGATTGAACTAAAGTTCTTGATGAACTTTCGATAGAAACTAGCCAACCCATGAAATGATCTTACCTCTCCAACATTCCCCAATGTAGGCCACTCAAAAATGGCTTTCACTTTCTCAAGATCCATCTTCAATCCTTCAAATAATATTATAAATCCAAAGTATACTAACTCTTCCTTCATTAAAGTACACTTCTTTATGTTTATCAACAACTTCTCTTCTCTTAATCTCTACAATACTTGTTTAACACACATCAAATGTTCCTCTTGGTTCCTACTGGAAATCAAGATATCATCCATATACACAATTACAAACTTACCCAATAATATCTTCAGGACTTCATTCATTAGCCTCATGAAAGTATAGGTGCATTATAAAATCCAAAAGGCATTACCAACCACTCATACAATCCTTCATTTGTCTTAAAAGTAGTCTTCCACTCATCACCTTCTCTGATTCTAATTTGATGATATCCACTCTTCAAGTCTATCTTGGTGAAATAATTAGCCCCACTCAAACAATATATCAAATCATCCATCCTTGGCAAAGGAAAACTATACTTAATTGTAATCTTGTTGATAGCTCTTGAAATAGTACACATCTTCCATTGTCTATCTTTCTTAGGTGCTAATACTTCAGGCACTGCACATGGACTCAAACTTTCTCTGATCAACCCCCTCTGCAAATAATCTTGCACTTTCCTATTGATTTATTCATTCTCTTATGGTGTCATCATATATGATGCTTTATTAGGCAGACTAGACCTGTATCAAATCCATGCAATGACTAGTACTTCTCACCGGTGGTAATCCATTAGGTACATTATCTAATATGATGTCAGAATACTCATTCAACAACCCAGTTATTTATTTAGGATGTTCTTCTACCAATACATTCTTCTTAGACTCCTTAGGTACTAAGGAAAAATACAAATTATTATGCTTCATGCCATCCAAAAACTTCGTACCATCCACTAGACAAATTCTTGCACTGATACATACTTCACTCTTAAGAGGTTCCTCTAAAGGTAACAAATTTTGTTTCATCCCATTAGCAACAATAGTGTAAACATTCTTTCTACTATCATGTATAAATTTCCTATCATATTGTCATGGTCTACCCAACAAGATATGACACACATCCATAGGCATAATATCACATTAAACATCATCGTAATACTTCCCAATCTTCAATTTAACTAGGCATGGTTCACTTACCATCACCTTGTGTTCATCTTGTATCCATGCAATCTAATAGGGTTTAGGATGTTTCATCCTCTCCAACTTCAATTTGTCAACCAACTTCTCTAAATAAAGATTATCATAACTTCCACTGTCTATGATAACATTACACACCGTGTTTTGTACCTTACATCTTGTTCTGAACAAATTCTTCATCTATATAGACTCCTTCTCTTGTTATCTATGGTATATAGGATTCTCCTAGTCATCAAGGTTCCAACTTCCTCTACTGGATTATTATTCACTAAACCGGTGGATTCTTCATCAACAAATGTTGTTCTCCTATTGCCTTTTTCCTTCTTCTCAGAGTTACCTTGCTTTCATTCAAAGGCTCTATGTCCTGCTTCAACACATTTGAAACAAGTGCCATTGAACTTCCTCCTTTCATCACAACCTTGTCCTTCATTATGGTAGGAACTCCTGTCATTCCTCCTATAACGATCATTGTCCTTAACTTATGACTCACTTTTTCCCTGGATCTGCAAAATATCTACATCTACCTCTTTGGAATCTTCCTCCTCTACCTCTTTGTCTTTGTTCATGTCTCTATTCATTTTATCTTTATCCTTCAAGGCCCACTTATAAGCCTCCTCCACACTACTAATCTGCAATAGACTGATTTCATCTTGTAGGGACATCTTCAAACCATTAAGATACAAAGAAACTTGTTCAACCTCATCATCCATATGACCTGATCCGATGTTCAACGTGTAGAACTCTTGAGTATAAATTTTAACAATTAAGTCTCTTTGCTTCAAGTTCTGAAACTTTCTAAACAAACTTACTTGGTAGTCCTTGAAAAGAAGGATAACTAGGTTTCCATCAATATTTTTAAGCACATCAACCAACTCCCCCCAAAAAAACTACCCTTGACCAGATTCTTGCAAATTTTATTGACCATCTCCTTCAACTCACCCATGTTAAGAATGGATTTAAAGAACATAGATGACACATCCAAATTTACCCTATATCGATGCTTAGTCTAGAGATAGTTCACCCCTAACATCATTCTTATTGCATGCAACACAAAAATGCCCATATTAAAAAATTCTCCTTAATCACTTGTAAGAGACCTCCCCTAAAAGGTTATTTGTCTCTTTTTCCCTATTAGTCTCACTATAGTATCCATTTTTTTAATTCCCTCTTATCAATAGATCACCAAGCCAATAACACAAGGAAATACACAAAGTAGAAAACATTGGTGGAAAACTAAGTTAACCATTATTTTATATGGATTGTTTCATTAATTCAATCAGTATTTTGTATGCCCTTCTACCAAAGTGTCAGTCCCATCACATTTGATATTCCCTTTCATCTACTTTAAAAGCCAACTATCATTTCATCCTTATGTACTTACCAAATACAAAGATTTGAGGTGACAAAGGAAATTGTCAACATGGAAAAAATCTCTGCCACTTGGACTCATGGTCCCACACCTAGATTACATCATTCTATATGGTAATCAACCCTCATTACTACATACATGTGAAGGGGGAGGATAACACAATTCCCCGTATATACTAATTATCACCATTTCCATTACCTACCCTAACCAATGCAACAAAATCTCCACCACCTCTAAATGAACATTTCTCTCAGCTTGACTTCATAGACCTCATCTAAATGAGTCTTATTCTATCATCACTTTAGCCAACTTATCAGCCACCTCACCTCCCTCTCCGCACACTGAATAATTTTAAAATCCAAAAATCTTCCAAGTGGTTCCAAAATCAAATCGATCCATTTATGGAGTTTCCAATTAGGGGTGAACCTTTGTCCAACTGTATTAATTTTCAGTAAAGAGTTACCTTCTAGATGCAATTTTCCACCTTCAATTGGATTCCACATTTCACTCCAATGATATTTGTTCTGAACTCTAGATCATTGTTTTTCATCACTCCTAAAAGTATTAATTTTGTTCCAAGAAGTACAACCAACAAAACTTGAACCTACATTCCCCTTTACTATTTTAGTTAAGTCTATTATTCTTTAGATCATCATCTGATTTTGATAAAGTATACTCAACTTTTGAAGATCAACTAATATTTATAACCTGGATCTATAAACTAAGAATATCAACAAATAATATCGCTAGTTTTGATACCATGTGAGAGATGTTATAAAATTTTCTATATCATGTAATATTTGGCTAAAAAGTGTAGTCACCCAAGATCTAGGGACTTCTCTAAAATCACAAGAGAAATTGAATATGATAAAACAATGTTATTTTATCAAAGGATCCTAATGATAGATTATAATTGATTGAATGAATGATTGAGATCACAAAAGGAACCTCTTGGTTATATCAACCAAGGTGAGTATAGGATTACATGAGAAAATGAAATGTGTAATTTGATTACTTGAAACATAAATTGATTATTGTTTCTATGAACCCTAAAAAAACTTAAGTAACAAGTGCGAATAGGACCTAGGCGATGATCTAGTTAGGTAAAATACTTCTTTCACACCAACACATCTAGACTCCCTCTAGATCCATTAATGAAAAGCTACCAAAATTAAACAGATACTTAAAAGGTAAAGGGAGAGAAATATATAGACATCGATTCACATATGCATTGCACATGCAATAACCTTCCAAGTTATGAGGCCAAACATAAAAAGCTTTTTTTATAAACAAAGCCTCACACTAGTGAAACATATGTATACCTTTTTGTTTATACAGCTCTATTTATTTATAGATTTAAATTTTATTTATATACATACACATACACACATGTATATATAGATAAAACTCACACACACACACACACATATATATATATACATATATATACATATATATATATATGTATGTATATATATATATATATATATGTATACATATATATACA
>MU227083.1:1202625-1229798 GCA_018584345.1 Thuja plicata
TATATGTATGTATGTATGTATGTATGTACATCTACATATATATACATATACATATATACATACATACATATATATATATATATGTATATATATATATATGTATATGTATATATATATACATGTGAAATTTTTTTCTGTATGTGTACGTACACATTTTATTTTATTTATGTATGAATATATGTGAAGCCAACTCATAGTAGTGATTAATGAAATAGAGTGTTACACTTAGAATTTTAATTTTGTATTTCTTTAGATTTAAGTAAATCAATATGGGTCATGAAAAATGAACCTTATTGCTAAAATAACAAATTTTGAGATAAGAAGGAAATATATTGTAGCAGGGAAAAATGATGGTGCAATAACAAGTAAATGATGAATGTATGGGGATTGGTGTAAATGGTGGTAAATAAAAATGGGTAGAGACTAGAGCGAGGTAGAAGCCAAGCATATATATATAAAAAAATTCTCCATGAAAGAGGGCATATGAATAATGTGTTTCACCATAGCTAAGAAAATTAAGAAAAATTATAATAATAATCTTAGAGTGCCTTGCTACATGGGCTCTTGTTCCTATATTTTCATGTCCACTATCTACCAAATCAAACCCTCTCTCAAACTATATAGGAGGCCTTGTTAAGAAATGTGTCTCAATCTTGCTTCCAATGTAGAATGTAAAAATATAGTGTTCAAGATATAACATATAAAAGCTTAATTTTCTAGGTTATAATGGTTGTTTTTTGCTCTAAAAATATATCTCTCAAAAAACATTGGTTATTTGATGCCCAATATGTAGATCTCTATGAGCTTTATAATTTTAAAATAATGGGTCTACAACATCTTAGATCAAATATTCCTTTATAAGTTCAGCCTTTTACTTTGAAAATATTGTTGGAAATAATGGGAAGTGTGTAATGAGAGGGGAGGGGTGAATTAGTACCTCTAAAAATTTATATCTTTTATCAATTAACCTTTATGTAATAAATTGTTTATCCAACCATCTGTTCTACACTATCTTTGTGTAAGACATATAAATTCTTTAACTTAACAAACATGTGAACATTTATAGAAATATTCATGAAGGTAATTGACACATAACACAAGATATGATAACGCAGAAAACCTTTGTAAGAAGGTAAAAACTGCGGTGGGGATGGAACCCACAAAATCTTTACTATCTTTAGATTGGAAGGGGTCGGTTAAGGCTTACAATTTTGATCACTTTTGATTATCTACCCTATTAGGAGTATCATGTGGAGACCTGTTAAAGTCTACTCTGTTAAGAGCTTTAACAACACTGTTTAGTGTGCACTCGGTTAAGAGATTTACAAAGGATTGTTAAATCCACCTTCCTTGAAAGGATTTTTACACTTTTCTTCACTTGTTAGAATGTAAGAAAATTACTCATTGACCTGAGTGTATGCAATCTAATATTTCTGATTACAGATCCATTCAAGATTACATGTATAAATGTATCACCTAATGTGATTGAATAATACCTCTGTTGCTCGGTAGCCTGTGTTCTTGGTTCTTGATAACCAAATTCACCTTTTGATGTTCTACTTCTTGAAAATCTTAGTCTGATCCATAGATGTGCTTGTTGGCTACATTCATCCTCTCATCATGATAATGAATGATTACAAGATCTATTTATAAGATAATTTGACCTAATGTAGTTTTACGTATTACAAAATTAACTCTATGATCATAGATTTACAACTTGACCTTGATCACCTAGTCTGTATGTTTTAAATTAGTTAGTCTAATAAAAACAATTACAATAATATTTATTGTCCCTCAAGTAATGGCTTTAAAAAAAATCAAGACTCTATTAATAGAATACAATTGTTTTATCTGACATGGAAGTCAAATCCACTTTTTCTGGGATGTAGCTGACTTTCAGTGTCTGATGCTTGGTTTGCTCTGAAATCAGTTTGCATGTCTTTTGGTGTTCCTGTGATTGAACTGTTTATCGGGTTCGCTTGCTTTGTCAAGTTCCTCTATTTATTCTCTTTCAATTTTGGTTGAGTTTTGTCTTGTCAGGTTTCTCTTGAACTTTACGCATTCGGTGATCTCTGATATCTATACTTCTGGCGTTCCTGAAAGTCTATCTTTCGGTGTAGGTTTACCGAAGGTTCTAAATTTTTTTTCTCTTTACATACTAATGGAAAAATAATGTCTTCAATATCCCCCTTTGACATTAGTATCAAAAACTTATTTGTGCATGAATATTAAAATATTTAGTATGTACACCATGTATATATCTTGTCTTTATATGACTCCTGCTAACTGTATGCATTATAGCATATATGTACATGTATACTTATACTTGACTTCTTTATTTCTCCTTTTCACCTTATTATGTTCATATTTTGAACATATATGAACATATCACTTCCCCCTTTTTTGATATTAAGGACAAAGTCGTACAACTTACAAGTTGTCAAAATTTTGGCAAAAATATGTGTAACTTACAGATTGTCCAAAATGTGGGAATGAGATTTTTTCAATTCTTCAATCATTTGTTCCCATTTCTCTTTAAGGTGTTCCAGATCCATATTCTCTAATGCAATTTTGGCATGCATATCATAAATGTTGTCTACGATAGACATTTCTGGGGTGGCAACTAGTGTTATTGCCAGTGTCATGTGTTGCTGCATTAATGTGAGATTGGGTAAAATTAGAGCTTGGAGCTCGGTTACCTCATCTCTAAACTTTGATTCTGCATTTTGAATGTATTTTCTTAGCTTTCTTGTTTTCTTTATTTATTCATAGTGCAATATGATTGTATCTTCACTGTTAGTGAGACCTTGTGCACTTGCTTGTAGATCAGTATCGATATGTGCTATGTTTTCACCATACTCCTTAGTGAGTTGATCTAAAGTGCATAAATTTTGGATTAAGGTTATAGCTTCTAAAATAATGGGGTCTAATGTACTTAGAATTTCATATAGCTTCACCTTGTTCTCTGCCACTTCTTGGCTGATTTTCTCTGCTAGTTTGAATTGAAATTTCTTTTCTGCTTGTTCTTCAATTGCCTTTTCAACATCTACATTTTGATATGTGATAGCTTCTATGAGAGCAGCCAATTGATCAAGCATAGGAGTATCTTGATCAATTTTAGTGTCAAGCACTATCTGTTGCAGTATTTCTTTTGTAGTTTTGAGTACCTTTGTTCTTGTTGTTGCCTTCCTAAGCTTATCTTGGATATCTCTTCTTTCACAAAGTCTTGCATACTTTGTTAGTTCAGTTGGATCCAATGTTCTAGGATCACAAACTGGAATCTCAATAATTTCATCCAAAGAAACTGGATTCTTATTCTTTTTCTTCTTCTTCTTTGAGATTTATGTGGATGCAGATGTGTGAACTACTATTGCTAGTTCATTTGTCTTCTCTGAAGTGCTCGGTGAAGGCTTGGTAGATGTATTTTCTTTTACCTTATGCTCAGTGTCAACCTATCGATTAGGTGAAGACGTCTCCTCATTAACCTTGGGTGTGTCTACATTTTTTTTTTTTGTATTCTCTGGTGTATCATCTTTCTTCTCTTCACTTTTCTCTTTCTTCTCTCCATATTTTTATTGTTGCTCTTCTTCACTTTTATGATCAGTAGATTTGACTTGTTGTACATCAGTAGCATCTTTCATTTCTTCTGATGTGTCTTTTTGTTCTTTAGATGTATCTTTCTATTCTGCATCACCCTTGTCTTTGGGTATGCTTTCATCTTTGGTAGGTGATTTATCCTTTTCCTAGAGTATATTGATGGCTTCCATCAATATTGGCATGTTTCCCGGTATGTTCACCTGTAAAGTATCTGTAGTTGTGTCTTGTTTGTCAGTTTGGTCTTGGAGAACAGTGACATATTCATCTTTTTGTATTTCATCTGTAGGATCATTGGTGATGTCAATAATTGTATTTTCCACATTTTTGTCCATAGTAGTGTCCGTCCATGTCTCATTTGCAACATACATATTCTAGTTTCCTGTAGTGTCCATTTCCTCTTTGTCCAATTCTACATCAGTGATGGTAGTTGGTTTGGTGCTTTGAGTAGCCTGATCATCCTTGATCT
This sequence comes from Thuja plicata, assembly GCA_018584345.1. Taxonomy (NCBI): domain Eukaryota; kingdom Viridiplantae; phylum Streptophyta; class Pinopsida; order Cupressales; family Cupressaceae; genus Thuja; species Thuja plicata. The sequence goes on from MU227083.1 coordinate 1,206,689, forward strand.
CTTGATTCTCAATAAGAGCATTTTGTGGCTCGGGACTTGTATCATTTTTAGGAATATCAAGTATTTTTCTCCATTCGGCTTCACTCTTTTTGTCTAGGTCCAATAGATGTCCTTTAAGCACTTGGTAGGCTCTCAACTTTGGTGAGAACCTTTTGGAATGAATCTTCATCATTTCTTTGATCTCCTCCATTTTTTATTCTAGAGGCATGACTAATACTAGGGCTCTTTCCCTAATTTGTTTCTCAAAGTGCAAGGCAAATGTCCATCTTGACAATATCCTATCTTGAAGTTCTTTGCGCATATTGTCTGCCAGTTGTATTGGGAGGTATTTTTATATGTACATCATCTTGATGATTGCCTCCTCAATCTTATTTTGATCCAAGGGATCTAATGTTAACCATTTATTTACCTTCCTACTATTTACTGTACCTAAATTGATTATTGAGGCACATACTTCATCAACTGTTTTAGGTATCATATTATTTTCCTTCTAAACAACTTCATCTTGTTCAATGTCCTCAATGCCCTCCTTAGTTCTAATGAACTTTCTTCTTTTTGTTGGCCCTCTTTTCTGTGTTTCAGTTTTCCTCTTATAGGTCCTTACTTGACCTTTCTTTAATGGTGAAGGACTTGTGTCCTTAGCTGTTTGACTTTTTGTCCTTGTAGAAGTTATAGTTCTTGGCTTCTTAGCTGGTGAAGGTAATGGTGTATCTAACTTTGTAGACTCAGAGTCACTTTCCTTCTCAGCTTCATTGATGGGGATTGTCCCTCAGTTTCTTCTTTCTATTCAGTTTCCTCTTCTGTAACCGGTAGTCTCTTCTTTAAGTTCTTGACCATCTTATCTTTCTTCTTGTCAATCTTCTTCACAAACAAGCCAGTTTTGATTCTTTCTTTGGCTTCTTCATAAGTGTTGAACTTGGGTTGTGTTTTATCAATTGGCTCATTTATTAATGCATCAATTTCATTGGATGCTTGATCTATGTTCACTTCATATTCAAGTGGTTGTAGCCATGTTGTTCTTGGTATAGCAGGCTTGATGTATTTGAAAATTGTGTCTACCATGAAACATATATCAGTCTTGAATTTCTCAATTAGTTGTTCTAGTATCCTTACTCTCTTCTGCATTCTTTCCTTGAATCCAGTAAAGTACTCATCCATGACTGACTCAAAATTGTCTCCCAGTGATTTTATAAACTCACTAATCTATATGGTGATTGGTCTAGTTGTATCCCGTTTCACATTTCCTATTGATGGAAAAGATTCTTGGAAGTAGAAGAATATGCACATGATAAGTGAACCATACTCACATGAATTTAATTTGCATTTCTTATTGTCTTCAAGTTTTCTTCTAACTACTTGAGTAGAAGTTCTAATAGATCTAACTGAGTTCCCTTATTTACAATCTTGTATGTTGTGTCCATTGCTCCGGATGCAATATTGTTCATCCTGCTAGCTTGGAAGAATTTTTATCCTAGGACACATGCTCCAAATTTCATTTCATCATTATTGATGGTGGATACTCATAGTCCTCTTCCATCCCATGTAGCTCATGTATTTTTCTCAATTTTGTCCTTAGGCGGGTGGTTTAATGCCTTTACCTTATCAGTTATTGGATAACTGGTGACCGCATGACTAACATCTTGTGTTATTGGTTTAGGCTCATCTAGGCATAACTTATGGTTGTGGATCCTGCTCAATACTAACCAAATCCACTTGGTCTTAAACTCTTTTGGGAACCATAGGGAATCTGTGAGCCCTTTCACTTTTATGTTTTTGTGCTCATCTTTAATAGTGTCATCATCTTTTCATAGCTTCTTGAAATCTTGTTCAACCTCCAAGTCGCCAATTTCTGCAATTTTGCAGTGTATGTATGCTCGCACATCTTCGATGAGCAAAATGCTAGCTGGTATTTGTGAGAATGCTCCAACATTGTCGGGTTGTGATGCAACCTCTGGACATATCTTATAATGTGGTTCTACACAAGCAGAGTTATTGACAAGTTTGACCTTATCCTTCTTGATGCTCTTCATCTTAGCGGTTCTTGATGTTGTGGCCATTGTTTCTAAAATTAGGGTTTTTCATAAATGATAAACAGAGTTCTTAGTTATGATTGGTACTTACTTTAGCCTCTATAGTTGTAAATGATCTGCTTGGAGTGCTTTAAATCAGGTTGGAGTTGCTCTACAATGATGTCTCTTCTAGCTTTGGTTTCACTCTGGTTGCTTTTCTTAAATTGCTAGTGAGAAATGAAACTCTTTCATCGTCTATTTATAGACTTTTTCCCTAAGTCAAGTTATTAATACTCAACCACTCCTCGGTGTTTGAAGATGGAGTCGTTGGGTGAAACACTAACTTATCTTTTCGGTATACACATGATGCTTCTTGGAAGTCATTAACTTATTTCTTACCGACAGATTTTGGTGTTTAGGGAAGACAACTTTTAAACTTTCTTGATTATCGATGGATCTCAGTTTACACTAGAAAAATTTAGCTTTTGTATGTTAACTAACTATTCTCGGTAGGTGCAGACAATTTAGCTTTGAATGTATACCGATGTATTTCGGTATGTATTACCCGATGAATTAGTTTTCATATATTTTAATAATTAATGCCATAGTGCATCTATAATCATACTAATTTGGCATTTCAACTATGTATGATTGGAACTAATGCAAAATATAACTTGGTGTAATGCAGTTCCATACTTACTTGTTCTATTTAGGTGGGGAAGGTGATGTCACTAGATCCATTGGATAGGGTGTCACCAATTGAATTGCTCAGCCTAGCTTCATCAGTGTTAGTAGCTTTCCTCCAAATTTTTTTTCTCATCTTCTAGATGTCTTCAATTTTATTCCCATTGGGGAAGGTGTTGGTCTCTTTCATTCGATCTCTATAGTCTTTCTTGAGATGACCAACTTTATGACACTATAAACATGCCATTTAGGGGTTAGTCTAGCCTCTGGACTTTCTTGTTCACTGTCTCATATAGTTTTCAGCAATGTGACCAAATCTTCCACATGTTGTATAGTTTGTCCATGTGTTGTAATCCCATACATACTGGTTATCGACTCTTTTTGGTTGATAGGCAGTTTCTTGACCTTTTGGCTTACATGCTTGCTTTTTCTTCTTCCAGCATTCAAGAGTAGTTTGCCCATGCATTTTTCAAGTAGGACAGTATTTTTCCATGTAGGTTTTCTTCTTTGGTTGTTTCATCTCAGACTTACATTCATATGTTTTATGTCCTTTCTTGTTACATTTATAACAAAATCATGTGAATGAAGATGTGGAGTTAGGAATACCTTTCTTTTTTCTCTTGCATATATTTGATGTGTGGCCTTGCTTTCCATAGTGATTGCATGTCAGCTTTCTTGGTCTTAGATTTGCATAGAAATTCTTTGGATTAGATTGATTGGGTGATTCTCCATTCTCGATATAGCCTAGATCGGTGTTGTTGTTGATTCTTCATTGTCCATCAAGAAAATCATCCATTCTTTTATTGTTTTCTTTAGCTCTCTTGATAAATTCATTATGTTGTTGCTGAATTCTTATTTCTTTTTTTAGCTTTTCATTTTCTTCCCTTAGCCCACTGATAGCTTCTATTCTCTCAATGAGTTCTATATTCATTCCATTTTCCTCTTGACTCATAAGAATAATTTGATTTGTAATCTCATGATGATGTTTTGTAAGTCTTTGTATTTCTGACTCTTTTTCTTGTAGCTTTTCAGTAATCTTCCTTCTATCATCAATAGCTAGTGTTCTCTCTTGCTCAGCTTGTCTAGCATTGTTCATGACATCAAATATTCTTACCATCTATGTCTCTTGACCGATTTGCAGATATTTCACTTGTCCAGCCAGATGTTGATTGATTTCATTTAAGCTTGTGATGCTTTCTTCTGTTGTGTCTGATGCCTTGCTAGTTGTAGATCCTGATGAATCAAATAAATCTGGTATTTATTCCTAATGGTAATCTGTTTCATTAGAGTGAGATGCCATAATATTTCTTTCATCTAGCAGTTGTCTCATCTTGATTCTAGCTTCTTTATACTGCTCATAGAATATCTGAATTTCTAGCTTATGATTCTCAATACTCTTGTCAAGTATGTACTTCTCCATTGTATGATCTTTTCTCTTTAGTCTTTAAGCTTTCCAAATAAGAGTTCTAGCTCTGATACCAATTTTTGGAAATAATGGGAAGTGTGTACTAAGAGGGGAGGGGTGAATCAGTACCTCTAAAACTTTTATATCTTTTATCAATTAACCTTTATGTAATCAATTATTTATCCAACCATCTGTTCTATACTATCTTTGTGTAAGAAATCAATTATTTAACTTAACAAACATGTGAACATTCATAGAAACATTCATGAAGGTAATTTACACATAACACAAGATATGATAACGCAGAAAACCTCTGTAAGAAGGTAAAAACTACGGTGGGAATGGCACCCACAAAATCTTCACTATCTGCATATTGGAAGGGGATGGTTAAGGCTTACAATTTTGATCACTTATGATGATCTACCCTGTTAGGAGTATCATGTGGAGACCTGTTAAAGTCTAATATGTTAATAGCTTTAGCAACACTATTTAGTGTGCACTCGGTTAAGATATTTACAAAGGATTGTTAAATCCACCTTCCTTGAAAGGATTTTTACACTTTTCTTCACTTGTTAGAATGTAAGAAAATTACTCATTGACCTAAGTGTATGTAATATACTATTTCTTATTACAAATCCATTCAATATTACATGTATAAACATATCACCTAATGTAATTGAATAATACCTTTGTTTCTCGGTAGACTGTGTTCTTGGTTCTTGATAACCAAATTCACCTTTTGTTGTTCTGTTTCTTGAAACTCTCACTCTGATTAATAGATGTGCTCGTTAGATACATCCATCCTCTCATCATGATAATAAATGATTACAACATATATCTATAAGATAAATTGACCTAATGTAGTTTCATGTATGACAACATTAACTCTATGATCATAGGTTTACAACTTGACCTTGATCTCCTAGTTTGTATGTTTTAAATCATTTAGACTGATTAAAACAATTACAATAATGTTTCTTGTCCCTTAAGTAGCGGCTTTAAAACAAATCAAGACTCTATAAATAGAATACAATTTTTTTATCTGACATGGAAGTCAAATCCACTTTTTATGGGATGTAACTGACTTTCGGTGTTTGATGCTCAGTTTTCTCTGAAATCAGTTTGCCTGTCTTTCGGTGTTCCTTTGATTGAACTGTCTCTCGGGTTCCCTTTCTTTGTTGGGTTCCTTTGTTTCTTCTCTTTCAGTTTCGCTTGAGTATTGTCTCGTCGGATTTATCTTGAACTTTATACATTTGGTGATCTCTGATATCTGTACTTTTGGTGTTCCTGAAAGTTTGTCTTTCGGTGTAGGTTTACCAAAGGTTCTGAAATTATTTTCTCTTTGCATACTAATGGCAAAATAATGTCTTCAATTATAAGAGCATCTATGAGCTATAAGATGAAGATGAACTTATTAACTCAATTATTATGTCTATTATGATACATCATGAGGCATCCTTGAATGAGATATTGAAGATAAAAGGGAGTGAATTATTATAAGCTTATCATACACGAAAGGATTATTCTTCTAATGGTGGTGGTGTATCATATAATATGATCTAAAAAAATATTTGTTATTAATAACAAAAATAGTTTTATCCATAAATAATAACTAGAAAACTATTATAATTATAAAAATATCATTTATTTATAGAACAGATATATTATTTTTAGCTTGTGGACTCATCTTTATTTTTTGGGTATTAGATTTTTAATTATGGACATGGGTGCCATATTTTGGTTTTTTTCTTATGGTTTCCAAATCATTGGTTGATGGTTTTATATATTAATTCCCCTATTTATTAGTTTTTTAAGATGTAAATTTGATACTAAGGTTTGTAGGTATTAATATTGTCTCAAAGTTAATACAAATCTCTTATTAGTGTAAGTGCATGTAAATGAGGGACCAAACAGTGTCTAAAGAGGCTATTTTTTCTAGATTCAAGAAAAACTATCCTTGAATAAGAAACTAAAGATAATTTGCTCAAATTTTTAAATGCATAATAAGAACAAGAGTCGTAGTGATCTAAATCTAATTTCTAGACTAGTGTTTTATTTATAAAATGGTGGAGATTTAGGTGTTCAACAAGGGGGAGCACACAAAGTAGTATTTGTTTGTCAAAACATTATAACATAGTGTTTGACGCGCTCCGCCTAAAATATTAACTTATTTTTATTATTTCAAAAATTACTTTGGACTTTAGCCAAAGAAATTAAAGATCATAATTTTAACATATTTAAACATAGAAAAAATACACGATTAGAAAGATAAGAGAGAACTTGATGATATTGTAGCATATTTTTGCTCAATATTTAAAGAGCTGAAAACCTAATAGAGATCGTACTCAAGATTTAGTTACTTTTTATATTTACAAAAAAACTCTTTGGGCGTTAACATGTAAGTCTAACCCTTCAAGCTATATTCTAAAAAAAAATAACTCATTGGGAATACCCAAAGCGGATAAAAATACCAGTGTATCCATACTCATATTTGTGTGAGAAAAAATAAAACCAAGAGGGGGAGTGAGATATAGAAATGTAAAGAGATGGAGAGAAGGAAATAGAAATAGAGGTATATATCTCTGTATAAGTGTGGATCCCACCTGTGTAGTCAAGCTCAAACAAGATAAACAAGTTAATCAAAAGAAAGGAAAACACAAAGACTCAACACATACCTCTGATGAGCTAAAATGGATGCACCCACGATCCATTTGATTTTCTCTTCAACAAAATGTGGATATTCTCTCCTAAACATGGTATATAATTCCTAAGGGTAATGCAAGCTTACTAAAATGGAGATATGAAACTACAATTTACTACAATAGAGATGAGCCCCAAACTAGTATGAAGAACTAGACAGATCAATGACCAAAATGATTGCAAGGATGAGTTAAATGCAAGATAATACTAGAATGATTCAAATATACTATGATATAATGAAGTAAACTAAGATATATGCTAATAAATCAAACTAACATGGATTCAAAACAAGCTAAATGATATAAAAAAAACTAAGATTATACTAGCATGTAAAACTTGTGAAAATTCTTGAATTCAAACTAGCATGATAACTCTAGAATGAAAAACATAAATGAAATGCAAGTAATGAGACTCGTATTTATAGATTTTTGGAGGGAGTTTGAGGGCTTGGATGAGTTGGAGCTTAGGTGGTATCTACATAGGAGACACATAAGCAAAATGTTATGGTCACACAAAAGGAAAATTTGCTAACACGTGTGAGAAACTTTGAAAGGGATGGGGAATTTAAGGTTTGAGACAAGGTGTAAGAGGGGAAAGGCTCAAGGTTTCTCACACGTGTGAGAAACTTGGGAAAGAGGAAAGAAGGGAAAAAGGTTTAAGATTTTAATTTTCCATTTATGGAAGGTGGTTGGAAAACTTGGAAAGAGTGTAATGATTTACTCCTACATATTGTGTTGGCCAAGTCCAAGCAATAATTAGTTGGCTAGAAGTAAATCATTACATGTTTCATCTAGAGTATACTTCAATTTTTCTTCCATATGTTGGAAAAAACATTTATTAATATCAATATCCAGTTGAGTTTACATGCTTCATTCAGATATTAATCTTATCACAAATTTGTATTTCCAACTACACTCATGTGATGAAATGTGAACCAACTGATCAATTGTCTTGTTCCAAAGAAACATAGTGACTGGTAGACTAAATTACCATACTAATAAAGAAACCTGCCAAATCACATAAACTCATGAAAAAATTATTGTGGTTATATCAAGAGTACCATGACATACAGTCAAAATTGCATGTCCATATTTGTCTATGCGAAGAAATGCATACCAAAATATTGTTAACTATATCTCAGAGAGTCTGGAGGCTTATATCAGAATAAGTCAACAAATGTGTGTGTTTTTAGTCTTCAAAGGCACTAAGGTGGGGGTGAATCAATGTAACCACTAATTTGAAACAAATCTTATATGTCTTCAACAAGATCCAACATGCAAAAGTAAATACAATATAGAAACTTAGCTCATAAACCATTCACACAAAGAAGACACAAAACTCAATATTTTTCCTCTAGAAACCCTTGTTAGAGGTAGAAAAACATGTGTGGAATGGTATCCAAAAATTCTACTAGTGCACCAAAGAAATTTTCCCTATTAGGAGAAGTTACAAAAACCCTGCTAGGGGTATAATTGGTTGAGTATTTTAGCCCGGTTAGAAGCTAATACAAGTCCTATTAAAGACTACTATGTTAAGAGATTTCAAAATCCTTCTAAGAGTCACCTGGTTAGAGGATTTACACTTCATATCATGTTAAATATCCTTCTCACCCTTTTAGGAGTGACCTAGTTAAAGAATTTTACTTGCAAACCTATTAGGGCTTGCCTTGAGATAGACCCAAGAGTGACTGTTCTGATTATGACCTTCGTGTCTGACAGATCCACTTTAATTCTGATCATGTCACCTCTTTCATCATTCAACAACTTCACAAAATCACAATCTCTTATTTTGTCATCTAAAACATCTCAACATTCTACCATAATTCACAAATCCATCCTTATACATTCAACATTCTACATTCTAAAATAATTCTACATTTTACCCTAAAATGTTTTACCCACCAACATAAAAATCAAATCCGATCACGCCAAAACATATTGGTCAACTCAATAAAGTTAAAAGAAGATTAATTGGGTCGCAAAAAATCATTTACGAACATTAAATAGCCTGGGGAACAGATCCAGCCAAACTTGTTCTATCTGTCTCCTATTCTTTCTGTCAGTGTCGCTTGAATCTTCAATAAATTTCACAGATCGTCAAATCAATTGATGTGATCATAGATATAGAAGGATATACCTATGTAGATAATAAATGTACGATATCACGCCATAAATCGATCTCAAACTCTAGATCTAGTTGATTGTTCCTTACATTTTGTCTTATGCCTGGTTGACGGAACACTTCGTCATTTCTTCAATTAGTTCTTCAAAACCATTGGTAAAACGGATCTCTTGCCTCTAATATATCATGTTTCTATCAATTACAATACCACAATACATTATCATGACTAACACTTAGATCATCTTCACCAAATGCCAACAATCTCCCCCTTTGGCATTGATGGCGACACTTAGAAAAAATAAACAATAAATTTTCCTAAGTGTCCAATCTACTGCAGAAATGAAAAATACATTACATTGCACTATCGTAAACTAATTCCCAATAGCTTAAAATATCCCCCTAGGAATTACACTCATGTATACTACTCCCCTTAACCATTACAGTTACATATTTAATGAATGAACTTAGCCAAATTTCAGCTTAATTACATCATTACATTCACTCCCCCTTTGACAAAAATGACAATGGTATGACAAAAAGTGTCAAAAATTTGTATTAATATAAGAGTACTAACACCTAGTTACATTCTATTGAAGACATCACTAAAATTAACCTTCAAAATCTATATATCACTGGCCCAATTTTTTAGTAGAATCTCCACATATGCAATCTAACCACTTAGCAAAAATGCTAATTCCTCAATTCATTCAATTGTGTACACATCTAGAAATGTCAAAGTCTTCTCAGCTTCCTTTACACCTTGTTGCAAAATTTCTAGTTTGGGAACCAACAAACTCTGTAATTCTAGCAAGTTAGCAATTCTCTTGTCAACCTCATCCATGTTAGACTTAAACTTATTGTTTATGTTTCTAACCTTGGCACCAAAAGCATTCGTTGATTCATGTATAGGATCAAAGTTGGCAACAAATAATCTAAGCTCCTACTGAGCTTCACATTTTTTTCTTTCTAAGTCTTTCACAAGTTGAGAGAAATCAGAAATAGACTTTAGAATCTTATGACCTTTATTTAATGCATCCTTCAATCGGTTAATAGCCAATGTAACAGTTGTGTTCTCAGTAACAATTAAATGTACCAATTTTTGTTATCTCTTCTTATCATACACTTTCTCTGCCCACAAAACTACTGCATCTTCTAAACTTTTCATCTCAAATCTAGTTGCAGTGACCAAATGAGCTAACTGCTCTATAGGTGTAGCCTTCTCATCATACTTAACATTACTTAACAATTCTGAAAACAAATCTCTGGCAGTGAGTATTAGCTGGGCTTCTTGTTGCATCCTTTTTTGTTTTTGTTTTTACTTGATTTCCACAGCAAATTCCATCATATCTTTAGGGCTCATTGTGCTCAATTCAATCTCTCCTTTGATATGTATATCATCATCTATGCTTTTTTTGTATTGTGTGGGAGGAGTTACCTTGTCTTCACTTTTTTCCTTTCCAATACTTTCCTCCTCATTTACTCGTTTGTCTTGAGTAGTGCCATATGTTACTTCCTTTTCCTTCTCTTTCTCTTTTTTCTACTCATTAGTAGATCATATCTCTTGAGTATCATCAGTCATAGTCTGACTGGTACCTATGCTTACTGGTTCTTCTTCATTTTGTGTCTCGGGTTCTTTATGATGTTCTTGTGTGTCCATTTTATCATCTTGTATTTCCATGATAGGGATGTATCTTGTATTGTCCATTCCATCATTGAGTTTATCAAGTGTGACATGTACACCATCAACAGTAAATCCTTCGGCAATCTGAGTTAACACTGGATCATCCTTCTTATCTTTCGAAAATTCCTCTTGAACATTAATTTAATTTCCTTCTCCCTTATCCTTTTCCAAACCTAAATGTTTTCTCAAAATACTTTACCGATTGAGTCTCCCCAATCATCAGTTGTGTAGCCCTTGCTCTTTTTTTGAGTAGAGGTATCACCTCTTTGACCTTGTTATCTATATCTTCCTCTAAAGAATCAGGCATTGGGCTCAACAAAACATAATTTACCAACTATCTATCCCTTGCAAGGGCACCCTTCCATCTTGCATCAATTTTATCATATAATGTTGTAGGAATTTGACCTTGCAATTCAATAGATTCTTTGCTCAACTTATGCATGCTAAAAACTATAGCATCTTCAATCATCTTTTGATCTTGTTCATTGACCTTGTCATAGTAATTTCTAACACCAACTAACACATCATACATCTTTACTCCAAGCACTATGCTTTCAACTGAGATAAAACTTCCAAAATTAACTTTAACAGATTTAGATTCAATAGATTTAGTAGTGGGAGAACCTACTACTTTGGATCTTTTACCTCTGGCTTTTAGTTCCTTTTGTTCATTCTCTGATTCTTTGCTCTCATTATCTTCATCAACAAATTTCTTAGATCTTTGTGCCTCTTTTTCTTTCTTTTTCCTATCATATTTTTGGTGTTTTGTGTCTCCTTGATTGTTGTAGCCTTAGGCTTAGCACTCTCTGCTAGTTTCTTCTTTGTTATGATAGGAGGAGAAGGTTTCTCCTTCTTCACTTGTGTTGCACTTTTATCCTGTCAACCAGTTGGGGAACTATAGGTTATACCAACAAATTCAAATTCATCTACATCTCTAGTTGCACCAGATGTACTTTCTTGCTCTGTAGCATGCTTAGCCCTTTCTTTCTCAACTTTCTCATTTGTGAAACCCTTCTGATTCATGAATTGCTCAACATATTTATTCACTCTTCTTTCAATAATTAGCTTCATCAACTCATAGTGTACTTTAAGTGACTTTTCTTCATAAGTCCAAACCTTGGAGCATTGGGATCTATCGGTTGAGCCAGTAAATTCTCTACATAGATGGTCAGAATATTTTCTTCAACTTCATAACCCATAAGCATCACCAATGAGGTCCTTAGCTCATCTACTTCCATTTTACAGGTGTCTGTGTCAACCATGAAGCATATACTATCCTTGTACTTATCCATAAGAGAATAAGGTATCCTTTCCTTCTCATGCATTTAATTCTGAAAAATATTTAAGGTATCCCCACACCTTACTCGTGAAGTCATTACCTAAGAGTCTGATACCATTGCTGATTTGAATAAAAATAGGGGTATCATTTAACCAATTGATGTTACCAATACTGGGGAGCATGTTTTCAAAGTAGAAGAACAAGTAAATGATTACCTGTCCATGATTAAAATTTTGCCTCTTATCCTTTTTAATCTTTTCCAAATTCACCATTAATTTTTCTCTCAAATTTTTTGCCAAATCGAGATCTGCATTCTCCTTAATCATGATATGTGTTGTATGAATAGCACCACCGAGTATGTTGTTCACTATGCTAGAATGATATACCTTATAAATAATAACAATAGAAGCATACTTTACCTCTTCATTTGTAATGTCATTTATTGTCATGGCACGACCATCCCATTTAGATTAAGTCATCATGATCACTTCCTCCTTCAGAATGGTTCAAAGAACAGGCACACCACTGGTTGCACATAGATCACTTACAACATGGCTTGCTTCCTTAGCAATCTTATGTGGTTTTTATAACCATGTAAATTGGTCATGAATTCTTCTCAGAATGAATCTAACCTAATCATCCTCAAATTCATCAGGATAGCTATTTGCATGATGAAAACATTTTTTTGCTATACGTTTGTGCTCATATTTCAACACCATGTTATAATGACATAGCTTCTCATATTTGTTCATGTATTTCCCATGATTCTGAATCTTCCAAATTATAATGGATATATGTTCTAACATCCTCTACATGTATAACACCATAGGGCACACTAGCTAGGGCACCCACTAGGTCATTTTCTATATATTTGAATGGATGTCTTTTATATTATGGTCATGGTCTTTCAGAATCAACCAATTTATGAGTAGCCATCTTAGATTCTAAACCACACAAGTAGATAACAAACAAATACCTCAAACAATTTAAAACTAGAGTTCTTCCTGAAAAACTTGACAACACCCAATCGATTTGTTCTCTTAGATCAACACGAACAATCTCCTTTTGTCACTTGGATCATAGAAAATAGTTGAAACAATGCTTCTTTCACTCCACAATAGATTTCACAATTCGCAAGGTAAGAATAAAATCCAAAAATAATAATTTTATCAACCTTCACATGCATTCATTAAATGCACTTACCGATAGAACTAACATTTTCACCGATTGGCCCAAAAACTCATTACTGAGGATGAAAATATCATATAATTCATTAAAACTTCACAATACATTCCAAAATACATTATTGCATCTTAATATGTTGATATATCTTACCGTGCTCCTATAGGGGGTTTGAAGATGGATTCAACAATACTTTCTCCCCCTAAGCCACATGAAGGCTTAGTTTGATGATGAATTGTCCACGCCCAATTGATATGTGCATTCCTTTGATGTCTTAATGTCTTCCTTCTTCTTCCAAGTCTTGTTCATCTCTTTCCTGACCCCTTCTACATTTATAGTCTACTTTCCTTTATTATTGTTTGATTGGTTTACCGATTGGTTCCTTAACCTACAGTTCCTTGCTAGATGTCCAATCTTATGACAATGAAATCATGCCATACCATTTGATTTCCAAGGTCTAGAATTACCTCTTGCAGTCCTCATTTTGTGATTCACAACCATGTGTCCATAGTTACCACATATTGAGCATGTGATATCAAATTTTCTCTCCCTTCGATAAGGGTTTCCCCAGTTCATAAGTGACCTTTGATTGATAACTCTTGACCAAAACTCATCATCTTTGTGACCATATTTGTTGCATTTTTAATAGTGACTATCAAAGCTACTAGATCTACTACTGGGTCTATATGTATAATCATAGGCAGTATGACCATACTTATTGCAGTTATATCAATATACATCAAAAGTAATAGCTTTTTTTGCAGACATGCTACTACAAACATTTGAAGTATGACCTACCTTATGACAATTGAAACACATGGGTTTGTATGCTTTCTTACCTAAATTTCTTTGTGTTACCTTTGGTGGATACTTTCCTTCTTTCTTGATCTCCTTTATTCCAAAAGATTCACCAACTTCAAAAGTATTCTTACCGGTGTATCCAAGACCTGTGGTCTCTTTGTTCCTTCTTTGAATCCTTAGCTATTAATCAAGTTTTGCAATGATCTCATTGACTTTATTTAGTAGATCATTAGTACTCTCGTCAATTCTCCTTTCAGTTTCTCATTCTCATTTCTCCTATCTTCATTCACCCTTAGGAATTCTTGATACCCTTCATTTGTATCATGTAGATGTTCATGTAATGTACTAACATCTTGTTCATGTTTGAAAAGATCATCCACTTTAGCCTTCATGATATCATATTTGTCTATTAGGGCATCATCTGCAACTTTCCTTGCATCCTTTGCAGATCTACTTGCTTTGAGTTCTTTAGTCATTATGATTTATTCAATTTCAATCTCTCTCTTAATATTTTTCTTGTCCGTTTTCAAATTTTTAATCTCCATAGTCATGGCTTCTAGGGCTACTTCAGATTCATCAGATCCACTATGTTCAGATAATTTCTCAATGTAATATTGACTCTCACTTAGTTTTTCAACAAGTTCTTGTCTGATTCAATTGATTCTTCAACTCCTCAATGACCATTTTATCTTCTTTGATTTCCTCTTGTGCTTCAACAAACCCTCCATGTTTTCCTTAAGGATCCTACCTAATTTGTTAGGCTTTTTCAAGGTAACTAGGCTCTAATTCCAATTGTTAGTCTTCAAAGGCACTGGAGGGGTGAATCAGTGTGCCCACTAATATGAAACAAATCTAAAATGTCTTCCACAAGATCCAACATGAAAAAGTAAATACAATATAGAAACTTAGCTCATAAACCATTCACACAAAGAAGACATGAGACTCAAGATTTTTCCCATGGAGACCCTTGTTAGAGGGAGAAAACCATGTGTGGAATGGTATCCCCAAATTTCACTAGTGTACCAAAGAAATTTTTCCTCTTAGGAGCAGTTACAAAAACACTATTAGGATTATACCAAGTTTATGTTACTCCAATTGCACATTCAAGTTGTCATTAGTTATCAAGTAGACATAATGAACAATTAGTAACAGAGTCACAAAAAGATAGTCAATCTAATCACCAAAGTATAGAGTTAGTCGAGAGCACTGATTATACCCAAAGTTAACCAAGCATAGTGATTACTGAGTAGACAGACTATACCAAGTAGTGAACATCACCGAGCTACACAAAATAACCGAATACCTATATAACCGAGACACACGAACAACACAGAGCACCGAGAGACAATAATAACTCAGTGGAACAGAGACCACCTAAAAGTTTGTTATGGCACATCATTCTATGTAACAAATTTTTAGCTGACCTAGATAATGTTTTACATGATAGAGGAAGACATTAATTATGGATTTACAAAATTAATTGTTTATGTCTCCTATGTGTAGATGATCAAGGTAAATTTTGTACACCGTTGATCTTAGGATAAGCATGTAATTGTTGAGCCCTAATTAGGTCATATCGTTTGATATATAAATGTATAAATGTCAAATTTTGTAATGTATGTTGATCAAGAAATGATCAAGTAGCCACCATACTACAGACATCACAGATCAGACAAGGATTTTAAGGACAAAGAATACATTGCAAAAATCAGTCTATAGAACTAAGGCAAGGCTACCAAGTAGAATAGAGAAGAAGGTATTATCATTCACATTGAGGTGATATATTTTTGTATGATCAAAATGGATCTGTATCAGCAATTTTGAGATTGTATATGTTTCTGATCAAACTTTTGTTACTCTCTAACAATTGTAATAGACCCCTAAATCTCTCAATAGGGTAGACTTAACCATCTTATTGTAAATCTCTTAACTGAGTGCACACAAATTATGTTTCTAAATCCTTGCATGAGGTAGATCTAATCGATCTCATTGTTACTCCTAACAGGGTAAGATCATCATAAGTGATCATTGTTTGTAAGCTTTAACATGCTATCTTTATTGTTGTAGTAGTGAAGTTTTGTGGGTAACATCCCCACCGTAGGTTTTACCTTCTAACAGGGATTTTCTGCGATACCAAAATAATAGTGTCATGAGTACTTAATTTTGGTATGTGTATTGTTTACTTTACATGCATTTACATTTCAACAGTGATACTATATGTTTGGTGTATGCAATCTACTAAGTCGGTTAATATAGAACAATGATTACAAAGAATTGGTTAAAAGTTTTTAAGGGTACTGATTCACCCCTCCCCTCTCAGTACACACCTCTCCATTATCCCAGCAATTGGTATTAGAGATAGTTCTCTTATTTTGAAGGTTTAATAACTGAGGATAAAAATTCTTACAATGGAAAGGTATACACTTGACAAAACTATTGAAAATCAGAAGTTACAACAGCAGATCTATGTCAAACAATACAAGGAAGCCAAAGAGAAACTTAGGGAGATGTTGATTAAGATAAAGGACATGGAACTTCACTATCATGAGATTGATTATCATGAAGAAGAGATGCATGACCCATTTGATACATTTGGATCTGAATCTGGTAGCATATCTGATGCATCTGAAGGAATCATATCAAAGCTATCTGAAAGCAATCAACAACTCACTGAACAAGTGAAAGCACTGCAGATCAGTCAAGACACACAAATAGTTATAATGGTTGAAGTATTGAATGATGCAAAGAAAGTTGGACAAGATAGAAACATGGTTGTTGATGATAGAAGACAGATGATTGAAAAGTTACAAGAGAAAGAAACTAAGATATTGAGACTTACTGAACATTACTTTGAGATCACCAATCAAGTGGTTGTTATGAATCACGAGGCTAACTGATTCAATACTGAACTTGCAAGGAGAATAGATGATATTGGTTCACTAAAAGAAGAAAATGAAAAACTGAGAAATGAAGTGAATATTTTACAACAACATAATGAAGTGGTTAAGAGATCTAAAGAAAGCACTAAGAGAATGGATGAATTTCTGAACTATCAAAGAAGACTGGACAACAATATCAGATTAGGGTATACCGAGCAAGGAAAATCATCAAATAAAGATGAACAAAGGAATGTATACTCAAGACTAAAGCCTAAGAAGCCCTCTTTCCATCACTGTGGAAAACCAGGCCACACATCAAATGTTTACAGTAGCAAAGCAAAAGGTATTCCTAGAAATTCTCCTAAATTCAATGGTATTTGTTATAACTGTAATAAGAATGGCATCAAGAACATGAGTGTAGATCCAAGTGGAAAAAACAACAGAAGAAACCATACATGGATAAATACTATACAAATTTCAACATGAATGGTCATACAGCTCAAGAATGCAAAAAGAACACAAAGCAAATCTGGAAGCCTAAAGGACAAGAAAAGGTAAATCAACCGAGAAGACAAGGAAATGCTTATGCATGGGATTGTAACACTTGGAGAAGTTGTGAAACATGTGGTAGATATGGACATATAGAAGAAAATTGTATGAGACAATGGCGAACCAAATCTAGGAATTGGTCAAGCTCTAGAATGACATGTTCTCATTGTCACAGAGTCGGTCACTTAAGCAGAGATTGTGCAGACTGAATAAAAACTTATGGGAATGGCAATACAATTGAGGAAATTGTGAGGATCATAAATCAAATGTGGAGAAGAGCATCAAATGATAATGCATGACCAAGAACAACAGTCGGTGACACCTCATCTAATGCATTAGGTGGCTCCACCATCTCCAAATGATCAATACAAGAAGGTATGGAACTATGTATTGCAATGCTATATCTTATGTCAGTTCCTTTATTTATTATACATACGCCAAATCAACATGAATCAAGATGCACTATGGTATTATATGTTTGTTACTATGATCTAGTTGAGTTGGTTAATATGTACCAAGTTAGAACTGTCAGTCGGTTAAAATGTGAAGAGTTTATCGAGTTGCTATGGTAACCGAGTATATGGTATACTCACTGAGCTAAAGTATTGATAGTGTTAACCGAGCATGATGTTTTTTCACCGAGTGGTTGGTGAAAATCATTTAATGCACCACCCTAAGTCATTTGCTATATATTTGGTCAATGTGAGCTCATTTGTTCACACCGCAATCATAGAGAAGAACAGAGAAAAGAGAGTTAAGTTGAAAAATAAAATTTTCAAAGCATTCTACAGAGATCTAAGCACATTCTGAGTACACAAAGGTTAGTTTCTATGCATTCTACCCTCACTGAGTTATTTGAGCATATTTTATGGAAGCCCTAAAATAGAGATCATGGCATCTTCATCATGAACAATGAAAGAAAATCTAGCTAAGGATAAAAAGGTTGTTTTAGTGAAGAACTCCACCTGCATGGAACCAAACTACAAGATCCATCCATAGGTTGCAGCCCAAATAGACAATCAAGGTGCATTTTCATCTATTCCACCTAGGGTTCTGCTAGTGCAAGACGTGTGTGCATACATACACTACAAAATAGGTGAAATCAGAGATTTTGAGCTCATGTCCACATACCAATCATTGTGCAAAGGTGGAAAGCTAAAAGAGGATCATAAACATTTGGAAGTTAAAGGGTTAACTCATGCACTAGATTTCCCAAAGGTCTTTCACAATGAATGGATCCACATTTTACTAAGCAGAGTCCACGATGGAAATTTATGGTTGGATGAGCCTATGAAGATAACTAGAGATGTGATTCACGCAGTCATAGGGTATCCCATATCTGACAAAACTAAATCTCTAAGACATCTACCGAGAACCAAGTTAGAGAAGCTAACATTATCTGAGTGGGACGGAAGAGGTTTAAAGATCAACTGCATTAATGATCCTGAACTAAGGTTCGATGCTTATGCCATTGGGTATAAGATATTCTAGTCTAGCAAGCTGAACAATGTACCATGTGGAGCTATTGGCATAGCATAAAAATTTATAAGAAAGCACTACAACTTGATCTTTCTGAGTTATTGCAGAGGCAACTAGAAGAAAATATGAGAACCATAAGATCAACAAAGACAAATACATGTAAGTTCGATTCATTAATACTTTCCATATTCTTCTACTTGCAAAATTTATTTCCCTAAATCAGTAAATTAAAGTGGAAGATAGACATACCAGCTACAATCCAAATAGTTGAGATGATTACAAGTCTAGGAAAGAACTTGAACCTGTTATGAATGAATATTTTGCAAAATTCAAAGCTAGGATGGAAAAGAGATCCAAAATTCCACTACAATTAGTAGAACAATATAAACATGATATATGTTTTGTAGTAGACACAGATACAACTTTAATCAAAGCAGCAGATCTGAGGATAGCACGGCTACCTCCAATGGATTATGAATTAGATATTGATGTTGCTTCAAAGGCTATTGAGAAACCGTTGAATGAGCCTGTTGACAAATCTTCCATGATATTTGGCACCTATGATGAAGCAAAGACCCAAATACAAATTGCTTTATGAGTTCAATAGCTGGGTTAGAAAAAGACTGAGATTGTCAAAACATTAAAGAGAAAACTTGCAATTACAGATGAAGAAGTGGAAAAATATTAAGATGAAACTGAGGTGCAGACCTCAGTCAGTCAAGAAGTAGAACCAGAAAATGATACAGATGCCACTGAGTCAGATGATGAACCAGTTAAGGCACCTAAGGCCAAACAGATAAAAAACATAAAGATTGAATCTCCATCAAAGAATAGCTCACAATCGGTGACTAAGGATTCACCACCTTTGAAGAAAGGTGTAGCAAAAATAACAAGACCCTCACCGAACACTACATACCAAATAAGGAAGCAGAAGGGTACTACTACACTGAGACAAAAGAGGAGATATGTAAGGAACAAAGATGACAAGGATGACTCTGACGACAATCTAGATCAATTCAAGGTTGTACAGAACAATACATCACTGACTATTGATGAGATTGCAGAGACAATAAAGACAACTAGACATCTAGAACATCCAAAGATACAAACATATTTTGATCTAACTACTGAGCACAAGGATAAACTTGAGGAAGAAATCATAGGTATGATGATCAACTTCAAACAAGTTCCAGTTGATTTTTCTACTTCTATTTCATCTGAATTATATGATAAAGTATCATCAAGATGGTCATATGCAATCCAAACCAAGAAATAGATGAGAGAAGAAGCTCTCACACTTATCGAAGCTAAGTGCACAGTTGAGGAAATACATGATATAATGAGAAAGTATGCCAATAAATTTCCAAAGAAGGCAAGAACACTGAATATTTTGCAAGGAAATATGAAAGAAGTGGATATTGAGAGCACAAAAATTTGGAACGAATTATTGAATCCACTCGAGGACATCCAAGATACTGAGGAATTAAATGATGTTGCATCTATTGGACTGAGTACATAACCCATAACAATTGATGATGCAGCAATAGATGATTTATTAGACGCTATTCCTAAACTCTTGACTAATATAGGTCACCCAGAGATCACAATACTTGATGTAATTGAAGGTGATCCTGATGATAAGGCCAAGGAATATGAGTCAATCAGAGAAACTGAGACTATAGATGAGAAAGACACATAATAGGTCACTCGAGTAGATGTACCTGGCTAGTTACCTATTCTGGTAAAAGAAATTGAAATTGAGACTGAATCACAACATAAGCCACCCAAACAATTAACATATACAAATGAGGAAAAGGGTGAAGATCACGGTAAAGAGACCGAGCATAGTGGTGGAACAACATAAGATGATGAACCTAAAGATGTCACTAATGATGCAAAAGAGAAAGGTGAAGGTAACATAGAGACTCCTGACAAGATAGTAGATACATCTACTACAGACACAAGGTTAGCTACTGAGGCACGACACCAAGTTATCACACCGATTACCGAGCAAGAAAAGCCATGAATTGAGAAAAAGGCTCAGTTAACATTAACTATATCTCCTTGATCGAGTGTTCTAGGCAAGAAAAATAAAAAGAAGAAAGGAACCAAGGACAAAGTTACTTTAGATGAAATCATAGAGATTACTGACTGGGATACAAGGACACTTGATCCGAAAAAATAAAATAAATATGGTGAACTTTGCACCAAAAAAGCAGCACAAGATAAGCTAAGACAAGAAGCAAAGAGTGCACAAGTTCTAGAAAAAGAAAAAGAGATCTTAATGCAAGTTGTACCAGATATAAACATTGATGAATGATCCCCCATACTCAACCAACTTGAACTGCTCACCGAGGCAATTGACAATCCTGACATTGATGCCAAGCGAAAATTGGAAGAAAGAGAAGAAAAGAAGATCCAATATAAATTTACTGAGAAAATTAGCCAGGCAGTGGTAGTACATAAGGTAACTTTGTCTGAATTTGTATGTGGTTTAGAAATTTCTATATCTAAAACCATTACAATTCTACAATATTTATGCACACTAGATCACTTCACTACCGAGATTAGTGAAAATCTAAAGAAAATTTATCAAGATCTTAAGGATAGTGCATAGAGTCTATCAACCGAGAAACATGCATTACAGATGCATTACAACAAGGTACTTCAAAACCAGCGGTCGAGACAAGACTTGAAGAGAGAAGAAGAGACAATCAGAGAACAAGTAATCGAGCTTTAGGAAACATTAATACCACATTTGGTCATGATGCAAAAACATGTGACATTGGCAAAGAATCTCATTTCCACCCCACAATTGTCAATGACAGAAAGAATTTATGATATGCATGCTCAAAGAAATTTACAGCTACTCACCCTCGATCATTTAAAGGAGGAATGGGAGAAACTACTGGAAACACTCAAGAATGCTCATCCTAATATTTTTGACTGATGTGGACAGAAGTATTATTGTTGCTACAGAACCAGCTTGGCTCTGTTCTGAGATCTTTCTCCTAGATCTCTTGCGATGTTCACAACCCTAAGCTGAGGTAAGTCACTCTCAACTTCACCTCCTCTTCAAGACTCAGTCCCCAACGAAGTGATTTTTATCTCCTCCTCACTAAACCTACACAAATAGATTCATTCAACCAATGTTTTCAGAACATTGTTCTCACTCTCTTCTCCAGCCGGACTATTACCAAGCTCGCCTAGGGTAAGATCTCCAGACTCTTTGCTGTTGTTTCTCCTACACAAAAAAAAAAAGGAAACTATGTACAAGGGCTCCTCTCGAGTTCCATCCCAACACATGATTCTCACCATGGATTCAGGAATCTTGAGGGGCCATTACTGTTTACAACCTAGAATGGGTGAAGAACTAACAACTTACAAAATAGAAAATAAAGTAACTAATCTACTTGCATGCAAAATGAACAAAAAAGTTTGATATCCAATAAACACACTATCTACAACTTCTTATTACTGGAAACAAAACAAAACAGTACAATAATCTGAAACTCTGTGATTTCTCGTAGCTTATCTTTTCCTTAATCTCTACTCTCTCTAGATCTTCAAAAATGAATGCTCTAGATGTTATTAGCAACCATCCTCTCATAGGAAACAACCCTACAAGTCCACTCATTCACAAGAATCTCTTTAGGAACCATTACACTAACCATACTGTCCATAAAAGACAAGATCCACTTTTCACGGGCCATTACAACTGAATATTGTCGAGCAACAGTAAAGAAAGTTGAGCTCCAGTGTTGGCCAAGTTGCTAGGCACAAATGTAGGCCGAGCTGCTAGGCACAAATGTAGGCTGATTTTCTAGGCACAAATGTAGGCCGATATTCTAGGCAATGTAGGCTGAGTTGCTAGGAAATGTAGGCCGAGTTGCTAGGCACAAATGTAGGCCAAGCTGCTAGGCAATGTAGGGCAAGTTGGTAGGCAATGTAGGTCGAGTTGCTAGGAAATGTAGGTCAAGTTTCTAGGCACCAGTGTATGCCAAGTGCCAGTGATCCCAAGGAGCTTATCCAAAGTTCCCGATGCCTTGGTTGGATTTCCAAAGGCTTACCAACTACCTCACACACACACACACACAACTAAAGGAAACCAACTAAGCAACCTATCTAGACATGGATTGACCTAGTCATATCCATCTTAGGGGAAAAAAATAACCTTCTAAGGTCCACACTGGTGCAGAGCACAAGCCTTGAAAATGAATGGATAACTCCATCTTGTTTTCATTCTTCACAGATGTAAAAGTGCCATGATATGTTAACTTGGTTCTCAATTGGTTTTACTTCCATTGTTCAAACTAGGTCTCTTTTGATCTTGTCACTTAT
>MU227083.1:1236158-1262724 GCA_018584345.1 Thuja plicata
AAAAGGAAACTATGTACAAGGGCTCCTCTTGAGTTCCATCCCAACACATGATTCTCACCATGGATTCAGGAATCTCGAGGGGCCATTACTATTTACAACCCAGAACAGGTGAAGAACTAACAACTTACAAAATAGAAAATAAAGAAACTAATCTACTTGCATGAAAAATGAACAAAGAAGTTTGATATCCACTAAACACACTATCTGCAACTTCTCATTACTAGAAACAAAACAAAACAATACAATAATCTGAAACTCTGTGATTTCCTGTAGCTTCTCTTTTCCTTAATCTCTACTCTCTCTAGATCTCCAAAAATGAATGCTCTAGATGTTATTAGCAATCATCCTCTCATAGGAAACAACCCTACCAGTCCACTCATTCGCAAGAATCTCTTTAAGAACCGTTACACTAACCATATTGTCTATAAAAGACAAGATCCGCTTTTCACTGGCCGTTACAACTGAATATTGTCGAGCAACAGTAAAGAAAGCCAAGCTCCAGTGTTGGCCGAGTTGCTAGGCACAAATGTAGGCTGAGCTGCTAGGCACAAATGTAGGCCGAGCTGCTAGGAAATGTAGGCCGAGTTGCTAGGAAATGTAGGCTGAGTTGCTAGGCACAAATGTAGGTCAAGCTGCTAGGCAATGTAGGCTGAGTTGCTAGGCAATGTAGGCCGAGTTGCTAGGAAATGTAGGCTGAGTTGCTAGGCACCAATGTATGTCGAGTGCCAGTGATCCCAAGAAGCTTATCCAAAGTTCCTGATGCCTTGCTTAGATTTCCAGAGGCTTACCAACTACCTCACACACACACACACAACTAAAGGAAACCAACTAAGCAACCTATCTAGACATGGATTGACCTAGTCATATCCATCTTAGAGAAAAACAAATGACCTTATAAGGTCCACACACACTCTCCTGACTTGGCTAGAGTCATTACATGCCTAAAATAAGGAGCTAGGGGTTTGAGTTAGGTGTGCTCCTGCACCATTGACAAACTGTAAGTTATACTCCTTTTGTCATTATTATCAAAAAAGGGAGAAATATATGTATATGTGTATATTAAAGGGGGATACTATAATAAGATTGAGTTCATATACATATACTGAGTATATACAAAGGGGGAGATCATGTACAAAGGGGGGTCACTATGTATAGTATTATGTATAGTAAATAAGTTTTTGATACTAATGCCAAAGGGGGAGAATGTTACTCCAATTTCACATTGAAGTTGTCATTAGTTATCAAGTAGATATAATGAACAGTCGGTTATAGAGTCACAACAAGATAGTCGGTCTAATCACCAAAGTACAGAGTTAACCAAGCACAGTGATTACCAAGTAGACAAATTATACCAAGAAGTGAAGATCACCGAGCTACACAGCATAACCAAACACCAGTATAACCGAGATGCACGAATAACACTGAGCACCAAGAGACAAAAATAACTGAGTGGAATAAAGACCACCTAAAAGTTTGTCATGGCACATCATTCTATGTAACAAATTTTTAGCCGATCTAGATAACGGTTTACATGATCGAGGAAGACATTAATTATGGATTTACAACATTAATTGTTTATGTCTCCTATGTATAGATGATCAAGGTAAATTTTGTACACCGTTGATCTTAGGGTAAGGATATAATTGTTAAGCCCTAATTAGGTCATATCGTTTGATATATAAATGTATAGATGTCAAATTTTGTAATGTGTGTTGATCAAGAAATGATCAAGTAGCTACCATACTATAGACATCAGAGATCAGACAAGGATTTTAAGGACAGAGAATAGATTACTGAAATTAGTTTACAAAACTAAGGTAAGGCTACCGAGCATAACAGAGTAGAAGGTATTATCATTCACATTGAGGTGATATATTTTTGTATGATTGTAATGGATCTGTATCAACAATATTGAGATTGTATATGTTTCAGATCAAACTTATGTTACTCTCTAACAATTGTAATAGACCCCTCAATCTCTCAATAGAGTAGACTTAACCATCTTATTGTAAATCTCTTAACCCAGTGCACACATAACTTGTGTTGATAAATCCTCACATGAGGTAGATCTAATCGATCTCATTGTTACTCCTAAGAGGGTAAGATCATCAGAAGTGATCATTGTTTGTAAACTTTAATAGGTTATCTTTATTGCTACAACAGTGAAGTTTTGTGGGTCTCATCCCCACCGCAATTTTTACCTTCTAACATGGGTTTTCTGTGATATACTAGTATCATGTGTACTTAATTTTATGTATGTGTATTGTTTACTTTACATGCATTTAAATTTTAGTAGTGATACTATATGTTTGGTGTATGCAATCTAATCAGTCGGTTAATAAAGAACAATGGTTAAAAAGAATTGGTTAAAATATTTTAAGGGTACTAATTCACCCCTCCCCTCTTAGTACACACCTCTCCATTATCCCAACAGTTAAGAGTATTTTATCCCGGTTAGAAGCTAATACAAGTCCTGTTAAAGACTACTATGTTAAGAGATTTAAAACTCCTTCTAAGAAGAACCTTTTTATAGGATTTACACTTAAGATCCTATTAAATATCATGCTCACTGTATTAGGAATGACCTATTTAAATGATTTTACTTTAAAACCTGTTAGGGCTTTCCTTGAGATAGACCCAAGAGTGCATGATCTAATTATGACCTTCCTGTCTGATAGATCCACTTCAATTCTGATCATAGTGCCTCCTTCAGCATTTAATAACTTCACACAATCATAATATCTTATCGCATCATCTAAAACAACTCACCATTCTACCCTAATTCACAAATTCATCCTTCTTTTGTAACAACTTTATCACATTCTGCCTTTACCCTAAAATATTTTACCCACCAAAATAAAAATAAAATCCCATCATGCCAAAACATATTGGTCAACTCAATAAATTCAACACAACATTAATCAGGTTGTAAAAAATCATTTACAAACATTAAATAGAATGGGGAACTAATCTAACCAAACTTGTTTTGTCTGTCTCATGTTCTTCATGTCAGTGTCTCTTGAATCTTCAATAACTTGAACATATCGTCAAACCAATTGATGCAATCATAGATATAGTTGGATATACCTCTGTAGATAATAAATGTATGATCACACACCATAATTCAATCTCAAACTCTAGATCCAATTAATTGTTCCTTACATTTTGTCTTATGCCTGGTTGACTGAACATTAAGTCATTTCTTCAATTAGATCTCCGATACCATCGGTAAAATTGATCTCTTGCCTCCAATACATCATGTTTCCAGCAATGACAACACCATAATACATTATCATAATCAACACTTAGATCATCTACACCAAATGCCAACAGTTTTGACATCAATGACAACCAAAACAATATTATCCTTCATCAATGGCAATAATATCCCCCTTTGTCATTGATGACAACGTATAGAAACCCAAAACTAGTTTCCAATAGAAACTTTGTACATGAACATTAGAAAATCCCCCTTAATATTATGTCCTCCCTTCTATACAAATTCCTTCCTTCTTTCTTTTCTTTTTTTTCTTCATTATTCTCCCTTTGCCTTTCTCCATTACTCTCCCCCTTTTCCATTAAGGACAAAGGGTATAAAAAAGATACCAAAAATCTATATGATCAAAAGAACTTTATTTACCTTTAGGAAAAATATCCTTTTATTTTGTTGTGATTTCTAGATGATAAGATATACAGTGGTTGATGGTATTTTGTAGCATTAAACTTAGATAATTACGTTGTACCAATAGGTAGAGTGCATTGTCAAGATCATGCATATTAGTTAAGTTTTACTCTTCTATTTCTATTTCATCCAACATTCTAAGATAATGTTCCAATTTAGCTTCTAAAGTATCCTTGAATTTCTATAAGGTATTAGAAAATTCATCCCTATTCCTTTGTATTTTATCAGTTCATCTTGGAGTACGTTTACTCTTTTCCTCTGTGTACCATCCTTATCAAAAAAAATATCAAATGAAAATGACAACTGATTCAACTCTAATTCAATAGAGTCAATCTTTTCCTTGTGATTTTTGGTAGCCTCTGACCATCTAAGACAATATCTGTATGTGCTAGCCATAGCATTGATGTAAACTTTCATCTTCTTGATATAGTCCATTAGCTCCTCATGAGTTGAGTCATATGTTTTCCTTATATTTTCAACTATTTCTCCGCTATAGATTTCTTGGATAAAAAATAATTTACATGTTCAAATAAGACATCTAGAACCACACTTACCATTTCATAGGGAACAATTTTATACCAAAGCATATGAGTAATTAGAGATTCCTAAATTCTAACTGTTTTATACAATGATTTTCAGAAATATACATCTCCCATTCTTTTTATGTCATCTTTCTCACTAAGTATTGTTAGTATCTTTTCTACTTAACAATGGCCCTCTTCTAAATCTTTAAAATATTCTTTGTGTTCCTCACATATTTATTTCTATTTCTCAGTATCTTCCTCAATAGGTTTAGATTCATCTAAGTCCATAACAACCAATATTTCCTTTTGAATTCCTATTTTCTTCCTATTTTATCTTGATATGAAGGTGGAGGGAGCCTCAATAACCCTTTTGGATCTTTTATTTCTAGAGATAGATCCTTCCAAAGTAGTATATATCAAAGCAACAGTCATAATAAGCTCTTCATATGTGCCAAACTTGTCCTCTGTCAAATCTATAGGGCATTTGAGAAGCTATTTCACATTCAATACACATACCTCCATACTTATTTTATATCTAAATTATTTTAGTCAAAATTTCCTAGGAATAATTACTTCTATGAAGCAATGATCTGTATACACTAAGAATATAATATTGTGTCTGTATTTTTCCACACAACCTTCTGGGATTCTGTGCCTAGAAACAAGGTACTTCTACAATTTAGTAAAATATTTTTTGCATGCATAGATTTCTTTGTCCAAATCATTCAAGTGGTGATAGATCCTTTTTCCTATGGAATATTATTCATTCCATACAACATTCTCATTCAATGGGAGTGATCTCATGAAGTAAAATACTAAGCAAACTACTCGGTACCCAAAACAAAAAGCACACCCTTCCTTCTTTGTCAACATCAAGTTGTGTAATAATTGTAATCTCAATAATTCACATAGATCAAAGTCCTTGCCTTCTATCATCAGTTGATGTGCAATATATACTACAATTTATGAAGTAGAACCTTCCCTATTTTGGAAGTAAATTTTGTAGGTATACCAAAAGATGCATATTTTATCACAGGGTCTTCAATTGTATCAATTCACAATGCTCTTTGATCTCTTATTATACTGGTCAATTATGTAACTTTGTTGTTCTTAATTGACTTCACAATTGGTAAAGAACCAGTTGGCCATAAACCTATTATTTCTTTGATTGCCTTCTTAGTTATTCGGTAGGGCCTATCAAGCCATATATGATCATCATGTATTCTTATAAATACATTTTTGATTACTTCTTCGTTAATTATCATCAAAAATTTGATCTATATGTCCAAGCCTTTGTGACCTAGGTCAAAAATTATTTGCATCTCGTCTCTTCAAAGAGAATCCTTAAGATTTCTTAACTCATCATTTTCATATTCTTCAAATTATACTTCAATATATTTGTAAATATCTTCAACATAAATAACCCTACTAGGTAATACCAAAAGTGCACCATCTGTTTAAATCCTTATTGCTTCTTTCATGAAATTTTCAAATTTTGGAAGAGACTCGTCATAACAATTCACAAGATTTACATGAATCATGAGAAAAATACCTTTTCACAAATTGCAACTTCTGCTGCAAAGCTTCCTTCACACTTCAAAATTCACTAGCTCACATAAATGAAAATGATAACCAAAAAAACTGCTTCATTCACTTTTAAATGAACTTAGGGTTTTACTGCCAAAAACATCAAATCATCCAAAAGGATGTTGAAACCATTGTCTATCTACATAGTGACTTTACTTATTTCACAAAATTTTGCAAATCAATATTTTATCCCATAGATTTCACTAATAGATTTGTCTCATTATTCTGTAAAAAATATCATGCTACGATGACAACACCACTTTCTTTGGTAGGGAGAAGGATATTATTTATATCTCCCCCTAAGACAAATCATACTGACTTAGATTCTAGAGATTGTTTCTGGACCAAAGCTAGGTGCAACCACATTGTCTGATGTGTCTGCCACTTTCCTTTTCCATATCTTGTTTATTTCTTTTCTGACTTCTTCTATGTTAATCTTCTTTACAAGATCATTTTAATTTATTTTTGTATCATGGTTATGATTCCTATTTATGAAATATTTGGAAATGTGTCATTCTAAGTGCAATTATATCATTTTATGTTTCTCTATCTTGAATTTCTTGTAGCCACTCTAGATTTGCACTAATAAACTTTATGCCAAAATTAATTGCATAGTTGATAATATCTATAAAAGGGTCAATTACTTCCATTCATTTGAATTTTACAACTACTAGCCTTATGACCAAATTTCTTGCAAGTAAATCATTAAATATTCTAATTTATCTTACTTTTGCATTCTACGTCCTTTTGTGCAAACTTATTACAGAAAAAGCAATAACTATTGAAATATGGGTACCTTCAAGCATTTGGTTGTCTGATCAAAGGTCTCCTTGATAAGTTCTTCAGATACCAGATCTTCTTTCCATGTGTTGTTTCTTCAATTCTTTGTCCTACTTCAATTTTTATTTTTTTGTCCTTTCCTTTGATGCTTTGAACTAAACATTCACCGGTTTTAAAACTTACTCCACCTTTGTCTTTCAAGGTTCTTTTAGCTACCATAATCTCATCAAGTTTTAGAGAACTCTCCTTTGTTTTGTCTCCTAATTTTAGTTTCACTATTTCTTGTTCAATCCTTGCACTTATCTCTGTCTTTCATTTGATTATTTCATTTAAGCATTCCTCAATTTTCTTTCTTTCTTCAAATCTTAGTTTTAGATCAACAACTATTTCCTTTCTTGCTTTAACTCCTTGCTGACTTCACTGCGTCTTTCTTTAAACTTCTTGATCTGATCTCTCAATTTTATGACGCATTAATCTGCTTCTTTTATGTTTTCTTGTAGATTTTTTAATTCACTTTCCACATATTCAAGGTCATCAAGATAAATTTTTGATTCTACACCAATAATATTTTCTTCATTGTTTTCCATAATAGTCATCTTGTTCAACTTTACAAGACTCCCCGTAGGCAGTTAAGCTGAAATAAGGGACCAAGCTCTAATACCAATTGTTGAACATCCAAAATACTGAGGGGGGGGGGGGTTGAATTAATATTCCCAAAATTATTAGAATTAATTTACTTGTTGGACATTAACATTTAGATAATTAGTGAACATAAACAAAAAAAAACATAAAAACAAAGTACACCTAATTTTTATTGTTGAAAAACCCAAATGGGAAAAACCATGGAGAGGGTTAGCTCTCAATATTATATAAATTTAGTTATATAATATTACAATGCTCATTGCTGGAGGGCTCACTTCCCAAGAGGAAAAGATGCTCATTTCAAAAAAAGATTACAAAATGAACTATTACAATTACATCTGAAATATGCATAAATTAGTTCCTTTGAATTTCAAACACAAATTTGACGCACTTCATATATCCTTTACAGGTTTGTATATCCTTGATATCCTTTCATAAACTTACATACCTGTCGCATCTATATCGTATATCTTCTCTATATCACACTATTCAAAAGAGGATAGACCAAACATGTGTGTGTACATACGTACATATATATACATATGTATATATATACATATACATACATATATACACATACATATTCATATATACACACACACACATATATATATACACACACACATATACATGTGTGTGCATATGTGTATACACACACACACACAATTCTCACTCCATATTATGTTGACCAAGTCAAAGCACTAATTAGTTGATTAGGGGTAAAACATTACATGTATCATCTAGAGTATACTTTGATTTTCTTTATATATGTTGGCCAAAAAAATTATCAATATCAATATCTACTTGAGTTTACACGCTTCATTCAGATCTTTATCATGTCTCAAATTTGTATTACCAAAAGCATTAATGTGATGAAATGCAGACCAACTAATCAACTATCTTGTTTTGAAGAAAAATAGAGACTGGTAGATTGAGTTACCAGACCAATAAAGAAACCCAATCAGAGCATGGAAACTCATGAAATCTTGATCATGGGTATATCAATAATAACACAAACTATAGTCAAAATTGCATGTTTATATATGTCTATGTGGAGAAACACGAACCAAAATACTATTAACTACTTCTCAGAAAGTCTGAAGGCATATAAAAGAATTAGTAGACAAAGGTGTGATGACATCAATGAAAAAAAAAAACATTATTTTTTAATGACAACATGATAGTGGCTAGCCTATGTTTGACCACTACCAAGTCATAATGTGAGCACAATATAACATGCTCATTTTATGTCCTGAATGGACCAAAATGTGGTTGTGGCTACTTTTTGGTCACCCATATTTATACACATGCCTATGGATGAATCTCTTATAAGGATTTGGCCTCGTGGACTTATTATAACTTTTGATTACTAAATAACACATTGAGTTGCTTTTAGAGTGTTGGTTTTTCTCATGAAAAAGTTTTGTCCACTAATTTAATATGTTATGACATATTATATTTCTATTTATTTCCCTATAGCTCTATGATTAGCTTGATTTTAGCACATACCTCCTCCCATGAATTATTTAGGAAGTGTATTATGCCTTTTTCTTCCTTTAAGTTCTTATACTTTTCCCATCAGTTTAAGAGTAGACAAGAAATATAGTCTAGGACACGGAATGTAAATGATGACAAGTACCAACCCCTATCTCAGTCATGATCCTCAAAAGCCTATTCTATATATAAAGACTATTTTTATACATCTATAAAGTCAAATTTACCTAACCAACATGATAGATATGTGCAAATTTATTTTTGATTTACTTGCAAGTAAAGGCACCCCTACATGAACTATACTATTATTCCATCTCATTAGGATAAGAAAGAGGATGCCTAACATTGAATACCTTAATAATGTAATATTTCATTAATCTTCATGTTAGAGAAAAGAGTATAGTAGGCATAGTTAATTGGATGAACCAATAAGTAGATTTGTACAAACTACTAAGTCATTTTTACGAATGTAATTTATTTTTTCAGGTACAAATCTAGTCCTAATTCATATAGTTTTCCTCAAACATCATTAACTTAACCCAAATCTTAAATCATTATGTAAACATACAAATATCACTTCAAGAAAAAAATGAAAAAAACAAGATTTTAGAATCTTCACTACAAACATTTGATCATTAAATTTAATATCTTAATCCTTCTTACATGCACTTTTATATAATTTCCCTCAAACATATTTAACTTATTACCCAATTCATAAAGCATTATGTAAACATACAAATATCACTTCTAGCAAAAATGAAAAATAAGATTTTAGAATCTTCACTACGAACATTTATTTGATCATTAAATTAATATCTTATCCTTTTTACATGCACTTTTATAGTTAACATTTAATATAAAACTATGTTAAACCTCAAATTATTATTAATTAATATAAATAAATGATTCCTCTCATGAAAAAATCTTCTAATATAAAACTAAAAATCTCATAAAATATAAATTTATATTCTTATCCTATACTACTCATTAACATTAACATTATTCTATTTTATTCTATAAAATTATCATATACTATTCTTTTATATATAAAGAGGGACACACAAGTTCCCCCAACTTGTATCTTCATCATTTCTTTTTTGTGTCCATGTTTCAAAATTTTCCTGCCCTTTTACGATTTTTCTTAGTGATGTCATGCCTTCACTATCTCTATAATTCACCTCTTGATCTACTTTTAAAACTAATTCATCAACTAAACAGTTTTCAGTTGATGGCAGGGGTCGATTCTAGTAAAACCAACTTTTGCATTTGGGAAATTTTGTTGGGCACATGTAGTAGGTACATAGTTTTTGTGTCTCCACTGGAAATAAATAAAGGAAAATGAATTGAATAACACAACCAGGTATTAGTAGTCCTCGTCTTGGAAACCCTCTCTCCTATGAAATTCTTTGTTGTCTTTGTCACTCTACATTGTTGTGTTCAGGCACTTTGTAAAGGATTCCTTGAAATTGTCGTAAGCTATGAATCTAAAAAAAATCTAGTAAATAATGGAAAACCACTCAAGATTTTTTAGAATATAGTTGCCTATATTTGAATTCAATGGATTTCTACCATCCCCACATGATTTCATATTTCACATTTTCAATTTAACATGGCAGTCAGAACACCTCTTTTTTTATATTCTTTACGTTAGTAAAAAATAGTTCAAGTGTAACACAACAGTTAGTCTATCCTTTCCTGCTATTTTTTAAAGATATGGTTGAATAATTTGAGTCTTATTACTTCATTTCATCTTATACAGATAATTCATACTATTCCCCTGGTATAGGGTTATATATAAAACCCTTAATCAACATATAATGTATATGTACTTTTGGTGTGTGTATGTAATCTTTGTATGGATTACATATACACATGAAAAGAATGTTGCTCGAGCATGTGCTTCCAAAAATCAAGCACAAATACCACTTGCAAAAGATGCTTCCATGAGAAAGGAATACATCGCTTCTCATCCCTAAACAATATGGATCCAAAATAACAACCTGATATACTAAAAAGACTCACCCGGGTGGAAGAAATGATCATTGCCAAAGTCAATCTAGGTGGAAGAAATGCTCATTTCCAGAGTCAACTCAGTATTTTAAGTGACTCAGAACTTTGGAGGCCAATATAAATAGTGTGGTCATACAAAAAGATTCACACAAGACATAAAGAACATTACTAACATGCTTCCATGCAGGATACAAGAACTAGATATACTCATAGTTTGGAGATTGCATACATCAGGCTAGTACTATGATTGTTATATGAGAAGGAGCCACATTATAAATAAATTGAAATACAAGGTAAAATGTGACCCATACTAGAAGTACGCCACCATTCATGTTGAATATCTAGCTGAGATCCCAAAAATAAGAACAGATGTTTCAAGTATGCTTAAAATCATTCAAACAAATGAAGACATGGCGGTGCCAAATAATAAAATGGACATCGATGAAGACCCAAATGTAAGAAACACAAAATACATATTTTCATTAATGTCTAAACAACCAAAAATAGCTTGTGAGCTACAAATTATTAAACAAAAACTATAACTTGATGACAACACAAATAACATTATCAATTGGCCAGAGATAGAGTCATCTCTAGTAAATAAATACAACATTGAGGGTTTACTCAACATAGCATTTCCTAACTCTTCCCAAATGGATCTATATAGTATATGCAGCCCTAGATAAGAGAAGTGCACATTCATGAGTTTGCACTACACTTAATAAGGTTCTATGATCAAAATCTTGAGAGACATCCCCACTTTTGATATTTCATCTTAAATCCCATGGACAGACATCCTAATCAAGTAGTTGCAGCCATATTCATCAAGAGAAATGCAGAAGAATAGAAAGCCTACCTACCAGTATAAAAAAACCTTCATGCTCACCTTACAAAATTTCCAGAAAACCAGCTTACGAAGGAACTCATGTACTTTGGTTCTTCTATGCGAGGTACACAACCATATTGGAACAAGTATCGTGCAGAGTTGACAAACATGATCAACAAAATAGGATCACCTAATCTTTTCTTCACATTGAGTGCAACAGACACAAAATGGCCTGATTTACATCAGTTACTCTCAAATGACATCCCCCCCAGAGTGTTATCAAACAGACAATGCAAGGAGAACATAATCAATAACCCTCATACCATAGTATTGTACTTGTTAAAGCAGTTTACAATATTTCATGAAGAAGTCATTAAAAAAATCTTTGATGCATAAAACTATTGGCATAGATCTGAATGGAAGCATGGAGGTAGTGCACATGTGAATGAAGTTATATGGATAAAAAATGCAACTGATATGGATACACTTGATTGGAAATATGTTGCAGAACTTGAAAGAGTACGAATGTTTTTTGACAAGTATGTTACCACTTGGAACCCTCATGAGGCATCCTATAAAAACAACATGATGTTTTGATCTCCACTAGATGATCCTTGCTTACACAACAAACATGAGATATTATCTACAAAGCCCACTCATGACTAGTAAGAATTAATTAACTAGGTCCAGCGACATAAAAAAATGCAAATAAGGAACATCCTTAAGAAAGAAGGGTTCAAAAATTGATTATCGATACAAAGCTCCATGGAACGAATAGAATAACTCCACTATATAATGTGATGAGGATGGGAAAAAATTATGACCCTATAAGAAATGATGACATGCTTAACATACAGAATCAATAAATTTTATCGATCTAGAGATCCAACATAGATTTCCAACTTGTTTTCTCATGAGAACTTGTTGTCTCACAAGAACTTGTTCTCAAATACATTGCAAAATATGCATCAAAAGTAGAACGAACATCAGATACTTACACTAATATGTTAAAAATAATATCTATAACCCAATAAGTAGACAATCCAACTCTCACAACATACAACAAATTCATGACTGAGATTGTATCTGAGTGTGACATAGGGGCACAAGGAACATGTCACATGCTTCAAAAATTGCCCCTTGTTATTTTCAATCATCCTTTCACATCTTTCAATGTTGGACAAAAAATATTCCAGTGGATAACAAACACATTAGGCACACACCAAATACAATCTACCTACTCGTAGGCATACATTCAACGACCTCCAGAGCTCGAGGAAATAACACTTCTTGAATCAACATGATCTTACACCTATTTTGCAAACCATGGACATTGCAAATGTGGAAAGAAAGATGGGCGCAAGCCATCGTCAATGTTTACCAAGAGTTCTACAACATTTGATGACTCAGATCATTTTGAAGAAGAAGAAGAAGAAGAAGAAGAAGAAGAATGAATGAATGGAAATTGGTCTCAAAATTTTTCCTCTCAAATAATATTTCCTTAAACAAACTTGACATGTTTGGCAGACGTGAATTTCGCAACAACAACAAATGGGATTAGATTATCATTCCCCAATATCTACATTATTAGAAAACTAAGAGGAAACTCTCACAATAATTAAAAACCATAACAAATGTGTATCTACCAAACCACTCTATATGATCATTCAAGGAATAAATGGTATAGGAAAATTGTACTTGATTTCCTGTATAAGAAGTGCACTGAATGGTAATGGCCAAAAAGAAAAAAGAAAACTACTCACACTAGCTCCTACAAGAGTTTTCACATTTAGCATACATGCATCAACTATACATTCTGTGTTCAGGATCCCTATCAAAAAAATGCAACCATTGCAAGGCCAAGCATTGACAGCATTCCAGGAGGATTTAAAGTAAATAAGATACATTCTTATTGATGAACTAAGATTCATTGGCCCAAAGCTACTATTGAAAATAGACAATAGACTACACCAAGCATTTCCTCATAATCAACACCTATGATTCGGTGGACTTTCCATAATCATGTTCGGTGACCTCTCTCAGCTACCCCCCATAATGGACAAGCCTATCTACACATCCCATTCTACTACCAGTACATTATGGAAGCAGTTCATGACAGTTATCACATTGTAGACAATGTTCTACCAACAAGGTGACAATACAACGCATGCACAATTTCCTCAACTGCTACAGAAAATACAAAATGTGAAACCAACGAAAGAAGATTGGGAACTCTTGATTGCACACACATAAAAAAAATTACATCAAATAAAAGGGAAGAATTTTACAATTCAGTGCACCTATTTTCTATAAATGTTCTTGTTAAACTATACAATTAAAAAATGTTGAAACTATTGAAATGTCCAATTGAAATAAGTGTAGCAACAAGCACCAAAATTAACATTGAATATGCAACTACTGATGAACAGATTGAAAAATAAGTCCTACTATGAAAATGTCAATGCATCATGCTCACAAAAACATATGGACACAAGCACGCCTCATAAATGGAACATTGGGCAAAATAATTGATATTTTTTACAACCCCCTCATCTTCTACTATACATTGTAGCAAGGATCGATAATTACAATAGCCCATGATGGAACCCAAATGATCCTAAACTAATACCAATAATTATTATATCCCTGGGCATACAAAGGTAGATCTCACTTACAATGACATGGGCTTTAATGATTCACAAATCCCAAAGGCTTACCCTACACAAAGCAATAATTGACATTGGAAAAACAAAGATGTAGGGGTTGACATTCATAATAATTTCCAGAGACGGATCATTAAATGACCTTTACATTCATCCAAATTTAACCTTTGAAAGATACTCCAAAATGCAGAACAATCCATATATAATAATAAGGAAAAAAGAAGAACCTTGATTAGAGTAGCTCACCCTTGTTAGGACGTCTTCCTGAAGTCCTATTTTTGAGCTTTTCACAAAACTTTAATGATAGAAATATTTAAGTGCAGAGGTTTTTCTTGTTCTTTTTTTTGTGGCAGAAGGATACAGAGGGATTAGGATGCCATATTTTGATACCTTTGGAGATCTCTATGCAGTTTGACATAGTTAGAAATAGTTAAAAATGTCATGGTACCTTTGCTGGTCTGAAAGTGCTTTGGATTGATTATCCCACATTGGTTAAGCGAAGGAAGGTTTTCATATTTTTATATCAAATCACGTAATTCTTAAGTGCCTAAAATGAACGCACATTTTGGAAGGAAGCCCTATGGTTGGGAGGTGACATGGACGGCGAGCTGGTGGATAGTGGACTAATTTTGGTGGGCCCATGTTAGAAAGAGATTGGTGGTGGGTTGTTGTTCACTTGCAATGGTCAGAAAAGATAGCATGAAATAGTCACGAGTGGCAAACAAGCGATTGTCACGCAGTCATGAAGTAGGCAGGAAGATAGGAAGGTAATTGGCGAGTGTGCGAGGGCGGTTAGCTGCGAGGTCGTTGTGGTTAAGATAAGTAGCAAGAAATGTTGGCGAGTGTGCGAATAAGGGTTAGCAAGCAGTTATCGCACAGTCATGCAGGTTGGAGGTGGTTAGCAGAAAGGGTCGTGAGTGTGCAATATTATGCCACATGAGCAGAGGTGATGCTGATGAAAGATGATGTATAGTTTTCGTTCACTCATGAGGCATAAAAGAATATTCGGTAAAGAGCTAAGAGTGATCGAATAGGTGACACGTGCCAGGTATGGTAAGAGATGATTGCATGATGCAGTAAAGTGGATTGACGATTTTCATGTAGTCACGGGGTCTGAAGGAATGTCCTAATATGGTGCACGAGTGCACAACTAAGGAGGAAAAGGAAGACTTTTTCACTCACTCGCCAAAGAGAAAGGAATATGCTTCCAAATATTGAGAGTGAGTGACTGGTTGCCACTTGTCCTTATTAGATTGAGATGCCCGGATAACTTAAAGTGCATCTACAGTTATGTTTTAAAATGTATAAATTATTTTAATCTTAACCATAGATTGAAATTTCTGCACCACAGGTGACAGTTATAACAGATTTTTAAAATTTTCAATCTTTTCTCAGGGTTTCTAAATGGTGCAAATTGTCATCTTCTAACACAGCATTTAATTGACAAAATTGATCTTTTGGGATGATTTTTAACAGTTGTTGGATGTAGTGTGGAGAAGGGATTGGAATTTTCTATTATATTTATGTAAAAAATATCTTTTTAGGGTTTCTAATTAATTTTAATCAGTTTTATCCTTTTTTATCTTCGCCATAAATGAGAGGTCTTATTTCAAAGTTTTATAAGTCAAAATCAGATCAGATTCTCAGGGACTTGGATTTTCAAAGAAGGATAGTTGGTTTTCTTCATTTCTTGGGGGTTAAGTTTCCTGAGATAATTAATGCTTGCCAGACATTCCTGTATTTATTCCTTCTACAGGGTTGTATTCTGTGAATTCCTAGGTGGATGCGGCTAGAACTGATTCTTTTCTATAGAATGTTTCAAAAGAATGTTTTAAGTTGTATAAAAAAGTTGCTAGTTGATTGAAATGAATTTAAATTTCTTTTTTCATATAATGTTTTTATGAGTTAAGACCTAGCCCTAAATGATCTTAAGCTTGTTGCAATCCTTGGCTATAAAAGGACTTCCAAGATCATTTAGTGGAGGTGGAAAATTTTGGGCAAGTAACATAGAGAAATAAGTTGTTTGCTATTTTCTAGTGAGTATAGCAAATGTAATTCTAGAGAGTGTCATTATAGAATAGAAAGTTGCAAGTAGTTTGCATTTATTTAAGTGGTATGTGATTTGAAACATTTTGGAATTGAAACTGGACTCTTTGTACTTAATACAATATTTATGATTCAAGACTCTCCTTTTTGCTTGCCTCTGGAGTTTTGAATCTTCTAGTTCACTTCATAAGATTTCTTTATGTATATGTTTAAGTCCATAGTTTTGATCAAGGATCAAATTAAAATATACTTTGGATAAGACATAGACTCTTTGGGTTTGTCTACATAAGGATTATTAAGAATTGTTTGGTATGGAGTTATCTGTATTTATGGTTTTGAGTCCTTGACAATAGTTAGTTTCTCTATCCTGTATCTAAACTAGAATCATTGCCCAATGGATAAAGCACTGATCAATAATTAGTATCTTCTACTTTGATACATATTTTAATAGGTTTGGCTATACTCTGCCCTATCAAAAATATCAAAACCATTTTCAGTCCTTTTAAATTTTTGTGGTTGTTGGTTATAGTCCTACATGGTACAGGATAGTCACTAAGTGAGTGGTTATCATTTCATACTTTCTTACCGTTCATCTGATGTTAAAATCCAGAGTGTAAAAAGTTGTGAAAATTTAAATATTTGTCTGGATTAGGTTCACCCGCCTTGGTTTTGCAGAGCCAGAAGTGTAGAGGACAGTCTTGTCCTATAGTTAGTCCAGTTACCTTGCAAAGCTCTCATACTTGAAATTAACCAATCCTAATATTAGTCTCAAGGTATATTGGTTGCGTTTAATAGCATAAACATTTTCAAACACCAACAAAATGGAGACTCTGGTCGGGAGTTGACTTTTAAAATAATAGAGTTAGTCCTATTTAGCCATATTGCAGTATTCATATTAGGTTGTGTTGTATTTTCCCAATTTGTGTTGGGTGGTGACTTGAAGAAATCTCTACAACTAGTGCTGAGTAATATTTATTTTTTTATACAGATTTTCTCAATATGAATACCAGATCTAGAGTAAAGAAGAATTTTGAAGTTGAATTGGAAGATGGACTTCAAACTACTTCTAGGACTAGACAGTCTTGGAGAGAAAAGAATAACAAAGATAGTCCATCCCCAAGAAGATAAGAGGATGACAATAAAAGATTAGATTCAATCCAAAACATTCATGAAGAAAATACATCAGAATATAAAGAATATCCAGACTTAGAATGGGGTACATATGGAGATTACAACTCTCCTGGTGAGAAAGGAGGAAATGAATATGATAATACTTCCTCAGAGTTTGAATATTCTTCTGAAGATGAAGATGAATATAATAGATTCCTCTAAGAGCAGTGGGTTATCAGAAGACAAAGAGAGAAAGAGATGAAAAAGAACAAAAAAATAAAAGCAATGGCTGAAAAAATGAACAATAAAACATGCTAAAAAAAATAAGAAAGATCAAGATAAAATTGTCACTCACCAAAGTATTGATGCTCAAGGTTCTAAAGATAGAGGAAAAAATAAGGTGACAGGAATAGAAATAGATGAACCCAAAAGTCACAAAGTTCCAATATATCAAATTTCTAAGTTGGAAATTGACCTTGAGAGATCCAAAAGGGAGAAGGAAACCATGACCAAAATGCTGGAGAAAGCAGAAACAGATGCTGGTACTTTAGAGATGAAGAAGAATATTGATTTCCTCATGCAATCTTTTGGACTTTGTCATGTTGGTGCTGAAAATGCTACAACATCAAATGCCAAAGCTTCTACATTCCAAGATGATGATAGTTTCCAAAGGAGACCACTTCATGTAGAAAGGTACAAGTAATTTTATTTTATTGGTATTCCTGGTTATCCAAATGTAGTCCC
The DNA here is from genome assembly GCA_018584345.1 of Thuja plicata. Taxonomy (NCBI): domain Eukaryota; kingdom Viridiplantae; phylum Streptophyta; class Pinopsida; order Cupressales; family Cupressaceae; genus Thuja; species Thuja plicata. The sequence goes on from MU227083.1 coordinate 1,254,267, forward strand.
AAATGAGATTGGGGATAGACTTCCCAAATTTTTAGGAAATAATGTTATTACTTGTGAGGTACATTTAAGAAAATTTATTGATATCATGGATGACCTTAACATCATACATGAAGATGTCTTGATGAAACTTTTTGTTCAAACTCTAGTTGAAGATGCCAGGGAATGGTTTAGAGAGTTATCTCATGGTTCTATGGGGTCTATGGATGAAATGATAGATTTCTTTAAGGATCAATATGGTGATAAGATAAATGAGGGATCCTTGTTGAATGAATTTAAAAATATAAAGAAAAATTCAAATGTGGTAGTTGTTGAATTCAATACAAGATTCCAAAGAGCTATGCATAGGCTTTTTCAGAAAATAAGGCTTGATGAAAAGGTATGTCTTGCTACATATTTAAATGCTTTTGATTCTAAAATAGCATATTCTCTCTGAGACAAGAATCCAAGAAGCCTTACTGAAGCTTATAAGACAACTTTTAATATAGAAATGAATAGGAAAGTATCAAGAAAATGGGTAGAAGGGATGATGGACGGTTTAATAGGAGCAATCAAAAGGAACCAGAACATAAAAATTATAAAGCTCCCTATAATAATAGGTCATCCCATAAAAGTTATAGTCAGTAGCCAAAAATGCAAAATTATCCTTATGGTACCCAATTTAAGGATGGGAAACCTATTGTCCCACAAAGAAAGGACAAGCTTGATAATAGGACTCCTAATCCTTTGCGTAAATTTTTTTTCAATATGTGCAATGATGATTATTGTTGTGAAGCTTATGAAAACCCACATAATCCTAATTTTTATGTTGTTGCTCTGGATATATATGCAAATGAGGAACAAGGAGATGAGGAAGGCGAGTTGTGTGATAACAGTGGTTGTGCTATGACTTATTCTCATCTATGTCATGATGTAGATTCTAATAATGAAATTGAGAACCATGATATTTATGGTTCACAAGGTAGAATAGAAGTATATCATCAACAAGTTTTGTCTGATAGTGAAGAAGAAAAGGTTGATAATATAAGATGTTATACTCAAAACAGTGATGAGCTTACAATAGTGAGAAGACCTTATGATGAGGAAAGAGAAAGAATTACAACCGATCTGGTTACTAAATCAAGAAGTAATTATAATTTGATAAATAGAGTAGTTGGTAATGCAGGTAGCCAACCAGCTGGCATTTTTATCAAAGAAAACAAAGCAGACGCCAAGCAGACATAGAAGAAGGAAATATCTGCGAAGAATGTAAGTAAGTTGAAAGTCAAAGTTGTAAATAAATCAAATGGTTCAAACATTATGTATGATGAAGAAGCCAAAACATCAGAAACAAGTTCTACCCCTCCTAAAGTGGAAAATAATAAATCAAAGAAAGAGCAGTCAACTCTGACCATTAAAGTTGGGGATAGTAATCTTAGTCTTGAGAAACAAAAATCCTCTTATGTAACATACACCCTTGTTGATATGGGGAAATTGTTGTCATAAATGATTATTAAAGTTCCATTTTTAGAAATGATGAGAATTAAGGAACATAAGGAGAAGGTCCTCATAATGCTAGATGGTGTTTCTTCACTAAGATTCCAAAAACCAGAAGGTGTTGAAAAGATGAAAAATGTACAAGATAAGTCAGTCAGCAAGGGAAAATATTCTAAAGGAATGATTTCAAAAATCCCTCAAATTTATTTGAATACAAATCATGTAAACACTTCCTCAGGAGTTCTTGATCCTTTTTTCTTAACTTTGGTTATTAATGGTAAGATGCTAAAATATTGTATGATAGACTCTGGAGCATCTAACACTGTTATGCTTGCAGAGATAATGAAGTCAATGGGATTACAAGTTGACACTCCTCATGGAAGATGTTAGGAAATGGACTCCAAATAAATCCCTATCATTGGTAATATTAAGGCTTTGCCTTATAGGTTAGCAATATGTCCTGAAAAAATGCTAACAATGAGTGCCTTGGTTGTTGATATTCCACCTCTCTATGGCATGTTTCTATCAAGAAAATGGAGTGCTTTAATGGGTGGAAGTATCCAATGTGATTTGTCTTTTTCTACTTTCAATGTTGTTGGTGATAATGTCAAGGTGTCTCGGGAAAGTAGGACTCCTCATATGATTGAAGTAAATGAAGATACTGACATGAATTATTTTGTTGACACTAATATTGGATATTTTCAAGTACAAGATATAGGGATTGAAGAAAGAAATTGGCCTATGTTGTTTTTTGATGACAAAAAAAATTTGGTGGACCAGTGTGATTTGTGGACCATGTACTTTGATGGAGCAAGTTCTAAGGAAGGAGTTGTTGTAGGAACTCTATTGATAGCTCATAGAGGTAGGACCTACAAGTTTTCTTTTACATGCAAAAATAATGTTGCAGAGTATGAGGTTTTGTTAATTAGTCTGAGAATAGCCTCAAAACATAAGATAAAAAGTCTCAGAGTGATTGGAGATTCTGAATTGATAATATCTCAGATTAGGTCTAAATATGTTTCAAAGAATCAGAGACTTAAGCAGTATAGGAATGTTGTTTGGGATGAATTGGAAAACTTTGATGCATTTGGTATTGATTGGGTAGATAGAAGTCAAAAAAAATGGCAGACTTATTAGCTAACATTGCTTCAAGACTTGAAGATATTACATTTGTAGGAATTTCTAAAATAGAAATTCAATCTAGGCCTTCAATACCAGACAATATTGAGAATTGGCAAGTTTTTGAAGATGACTTAGATATTCTGAGATTTTTGAATTGTGAAGCAAACTTTTTAAACAAAGAAATGGATTTCAGTGGATGTGTTGAAACCTTGGATAAAAAGGATACCATTTTTGGTAAAGAGGTGCTTCAATTGAAATCAAACAGAGTTCCCAAGGGGCTAGTTATTCTTGAGAAGGCTTTTTATAATAAAGACGAGTCTTTTTCTGCAAGTAAGGAAAGAAAACTTGAAGATTTGGAAGAAGTAAACATAGGAACAACTGAGAGCCCTAAGAATGTGTATATTGGTAAAACGTTGTTTCCTAAAATTAGTAAGTTATTAGTTGATCTTCTCAGAAAGTATAGGCATATGTTTGCATGGTCTTATGATGATTTGAAGGCCTATGGAGAAGATTAGTTTCAACATGAGATTCCTTTAAAGGAGGGTGTTAAGCCTTTCAAACAAAAATTGAGACATGTCAATCCCACCTTGTATGCACCCTAAAATGGTCGCCTAGACTATGGGCCCCATTTATCAATTTCCTGAATCAATGCTTTGCAATATTTTTATTTCAAATCAATTTCCTTGATCAAATCATAATTAATTTAATTATTTCACTATTTCCTAAGGTTTGATCATTTCATCAATTATCTTATTTAATTAAAAGAAAACAATCCCTTTTTATTAAATAAAATAATCTTATTAATTAAAATCTCTTTTAATTAAATTATCTTATCTTATTTAATTAAAATCTCTCTTAATTAAATAATATTATCTCATTTAATCAAAATATCCCTTTTAATTAAATTAAATAATCTTATTTAATTAAAAGAAAATCCCTCTTTTAATTAAATAAAACCCCCGCTTAAATCCCTCTTTGTTGAAAAGGAAATAAATTTAATAAAAATTAAATAAAAGTTCTTTTTTTATCACATCTTCCTAAGTGGTAGGCTTTTTGCCTCTTAATCATAGCCTTTGATTTTGCCTCTTAATCTCCACCGTCCATTGTTGTTTAAAAGAAAATCTCTCCTTCTCATTTTCAAAAGAGATTTTATGCTATTGTTATGCTATAGGTTTGGAGAGCAATTTTGGAGGAGAATTTGAGCACTTTGGCTTGGATATTGCAACTTCTCTATCTTCTTGTCTTCTTCTGCTTGCATCCATGGCTATTCATGTAGATTAGATTCATATTAGATTAAATTCATATTTCCTTTCATAGAATAATCATGCATTGTTATCATATAGATTAATTTCCTTTCTTGCATTGTTATCATATAGAATAGATTTTATTTTCATGCATTGAATCTCTCATTTCATGGTGTACTTTCATAGGCACAACTAGGTCTATCTGAGGGCCTTCATCACACACCTTTGCACTCCATGACTAGGGAGCTATGAATCGATATTTGAGGCCTCATTCTTGAGCAACCTTGAATGGAATGATTCATAGAAGTGTGACACATTTTTAGTACACATTTTTGGCACCCACCGTGGGGCAACCCACCTTTACATGCTGGTTTTTGTTATTTTTGCAGCTAACCCTCTTGTGCAGATTTGCTTGGAGATGAAAACTCTATATTTTCAAAGATTTGATCATATCTCCTAAACAGCTTGGAGTTTTGGTCTAAATTTTTTTTTTTAGGTTGGCGACATATCAAAGAAGCTCCAGTAAAAAAAATTAGAATTTTCTGAGGTATTCTAAATTTTTTTATAATTTTTTCTTTATTTTCTATAAAACCTTAATTTTTGGTGCAAATCAGCATATTTTTTAGAAATTTTTACATTTTTGGAAAGGTCTTTAAATTCTACAGGGGGTCCATTCTTTTTTAAAAAAAATTGGATGCAATATCATAACTCATTTGGTCGATTTATGTAAATTAGTCTATTTTGGGAAAATGGCTCCCTAGGGCACAAATGAAAAGATCTTTTTAAAATTCTGACATTTTTGGAAATCTCTTTGTTTTTTAATAGGGGTCTCTTTTCTTAATTTAGGGTTTGGGATCTGAATTCATGTCTTATAGGTCCAATCTTGTTGACTAGGTCAAAAATCAAAATTTAAAAAAAAAAAAGGCATTTAATGATTAGCTTGCACTTATTTTTCACATGGTTCAATGCATGATGTGAGTTGTCATTTAGATTATTTTCTGGTTATTATTGCTCCTAACAATTAATTTTTAGATCTAACCCTAGGTTTTACATAAGTTGAATATACATTGCATATCTTGTTTGCTTGTTTGCTTGTCTTGGAGTTCGTGGGGATTGCTTGGACTTGCGTGGATAAACAACAAAATGCTCATGTTGCTTTAGATTTGAGGTATTTTTCTGCATCTCTATAACATTTAGATTTTGGAAATAATAATGAGCATCTCATGTGTTTAGCTTGAGTGTTTTCTTGCTTTCATAGATCACATTTCCAATTGGTGCTCTAAAAATGGACCTAGATTTGCTTTCTTGCATATATGTTTCACATAGTAATTAGGCCCTATGAACACTATTTGTGGTGATCTTGAGAGAGTGGGTTTCATTTGCTTGTCTTATATGTGAATCTATTCCTGATGATAGATCCCCTTGTAGGTAGGGAAGGATTTTTCATTACTTCAAACTTGGTTTAGTCTTCAACTTTGATTGGTACTTTCTCTCTTGAGATTGGTGGTCATTGTTGTTGATTTACCTTGGGTGAGGTGATTTCAAATTAGTGGGTTAATTAATCTTGTTTTCTATTTTTGGGTGAGGTGAAGAGGCTAGAGGATTATGCTCTTTTCCCTTTTGGGAGAATCAGAAACTTCGAACCCTTGAAACCAAACCAAGTCCCCATGTGGTTCATATTGTGACTCTTCCTTGTTAGAGAGGGTTAACTGTAGTGGACACTCCCTTTATTGAGTAAACCATGTGGACAGGACCTCAAGCGATAATAGCCATTTTCGCCATGGTAGCAACAACCACTATATAAATATCCTTGTGGAAGAAATCTCCATGGGTGTAGTTTCTTGTGGGTTGTCAGATCTCCTTAGCAACTCCTGATTGATTAAATTCTCAAACTGTGTCAAAACCTTAGTGTGTCAGGATTGGATTTCACCCACTTGAGATTGAAAAAGTTGCAGAGTCAAACCATTACTAAAAACCGTAGTGCAACCAACTTTTTATTCACTAGGACTATGTGCGTGATTGGAAAACTTTTTGAGAACATACACAAGTAGAATTTTTAGGGAGTAGAAATACTATGACACTATTCATATTCATGTGCAAAGTTGTTTTGTCCCTTTCTCATTGTTTGAAGACATTGATTTCTTGAACTCCCTGATTGTTGTCTTGCGTGCTGGATTCATGATAAAATCAGTTAATGCATCTAGTTGGTTATTTAAAATGAACAAATCTGAGTTCCTGAGTGATAACAACTTCAATAGATCTCCCCAAAAGTGCTATGACATGTTGCTCAACATCCAAATGAACGTAAATGGTATCAAGTTGCACAAAATGACTCTTGGTCTTCTTTCTTCCACCTCTCCCATGCCTTCCTAGTCTCCCATTTCCATCATTTCTCTTCTTCCTTCACACTTCTTCCTCTTCTTACTAAGATCTTCACATTTCTTTTCCTCTTATTATCTAGTCTACCTTCTTCTATTCATCTCTTCTGTCACTCCCATGCTTGATTCCTCCTCTTCCAGAACCATGAATTTCAACTATCTTGTTATGGAACCTCTCTTGAAAATTGATGATCTCGAACTCATTTCTCAATTTGAAGAGTGTTGTTCCTCCAAAAATTTCATGGATGATAAATTTAGAAAAAAAATTAGAAAATAAAGTGATGGAATCACATGCCTTTGATAGGATCATACACATGATTTTGTCACAACCTCCTTATTCCAAACGTATTTCATCTTCTAAGTCTTCTCATATTTCCTTATCATCCAAGTCTTCTTCCTCCACTAGGTCTTCATGTTCCTCTTTTTCACGGTCTTGTTCTTCTTCTACTTCTTCCAAGTGTCATACTTCTCTTTTCAATACATACCATAATGAGAAATGTGACAATCCTTGTGATACCTTTTCCACGAAGAGTGATACGCCCATTTTTTATGACTATTATGACTCTGATACCTATGATGACTATGATGATGGACAATATAGTGATACCTATGACACCTCTATTCCTAAGAATCCTCCTTGTCGTGTGCTTGTTTATACTGGTAAAGGGTGTTCACATTGGATAGATCGTGATGGTGATCCATATGATTCTGATTTTGAAAAAGACTTTGATGAATTTTTTGAACAATATCTGGATGATGTTGAGGAAGAGAAAACTTTCTGCGCTGGTTATAAACGTAGATACTATAAGAGTCTCTCATCTAAGAGCTCTCATGCTGAAAATAAAGATTACACTCTCGAGCAAGATCATGTTAATGATGAACCTTTATTTTGTGATGATTCCCTTCCATCCTCTACTTCCTCCAATACTCGTAACTCTCCTAAAGTCTCCAAGTTTTTAAAATATTTCACAAATCCTTCATCCAACAAAGGTCCTAATGCTTTTCATGTGATTTCCTATAGTTGTCCTCAAGGGCTACCTCTTAAAGAAACTCAAGCTAACCTTCACTTGGTTACAAATACTTTCAATAATGCTAAACCTAAAGAGCCTAAGCCTTTTATAATATGCTATAATGCCTACTTTAGCTAATCCTTCCCCATCTCTTCCCAAGTCTCCCATACAATTCCAACATGTTGCCTTGTCCTTAGAAGTGGCTCCATGTCCAGAGGACTCTAAAAATTATAAAGAAAAGAACATAACGAAAGATCAAGATCAAGAAACCTCCATTTCATCCAATCCTTTTCATGATGTCTCTTATCCATTTCATGGTTCTTTTGATCCCTTACACCATTTCTCATTCATTCCACCATGTCTTAAGTCTTCCCCTAAACAAGATCAAGTTACTACTTACACCGTTGAGCTTATTGACAATCAAAATAACCTTACCCCACTTACGCTTTCCAAAGATGATAATTCCATTAAGGTTATTAAAAATGGTATTGTTACTTCCAATCTTGAGCCTATTGAAAATCAAGAGAACAATTATGCACCTATGCTATCCAAAGATCCTTGTCAAGATCAAAGTCTTCCATCTTCTTGTTCTACCACTCCATGTTCGCTTCCACTTTCTACTCTTCCTAAGTCTTTTCAAGCTTTGAACAATCCTATCAAAGAAGGTGCTCCTATTCAATATTTTCATGATCCTATTGAAAATCCTAATGCTCACTCTAAAGATGTTGATGTCCTTGGTTGTCATATACATGCTGATAAACTTATTGATTATCCTTTTGTGTCTTCCACGTCCATCCTTGGACCTCCTCCACCAATACTAAGGGCTTCACATTTTTCTTCCATCTTGGGTCCTTATGTCCCTTCACTTTCCCCTCCTAACCCTCCTAATTCATCATTAATCTTGGGTCCTTACATCCCTCCATCTCCTATCTTTCCTCAAGATCAAAATATATGCATACCCTTGAATCCTTTTCATCCATCCACCCATCTAAACCAATCATATTCTTTTTCTTCCTCCACAAGTACCAAGTCTTTTGAAAGAAACTTGAATGTTTAATACAAGAAAAAGAAGCAATACAAGAATCCATCTAAAAAAGAAGATCGCCATGTCTCCTCTAATCGGCATGGGGGCATAAAGTCAAAAGAGATATCTAAGAAGAAAACTACAAGACAAGTATGGGTTCCAAAATCCATCATTGAAGATATTCTCTCTAAATCATCAAAAAGAAAT
>MU227083.1:1268312-1283962 GCA_018584345.1 Thuja plicata
CTTATTTAATTAAAAGAAAACAATCCCTTTTTATTAAATAAAATAATCTTATTTAATTAAAATCTCTTTTAATTAAATAATCTTATCTTATTTAATTAAAATCTCTCTTAATTAAATAATATTATCTCATTTAATTAAAATATCCCTTTTAATTTAAGTAAATAATCTTATTTAATTAAAATAAAATCCCTCTTTTAATTAAATAAAACCCCCACTTAAATCCCTCTTTGTTGAAAAAGGAAATAAATTAAATAAAAATTAAATAAAAGTTCTTTTTTTATCACATCTTCCTAAGTGGTGGGTTTTTTGCCTCTTAATCATAGCCTTTGATTTTGCCTCTTAATCTCCACCGTCCATTGTTCTTTAAAGGAAATCTCTCCTCATTTTCAAAAGAGATTTTAGGCTATTGTTATGATGCAGGTTTGGAGAGCAATTTTGGAGGAGAATTTGAGCACTTTGGCTTGGATATTGCAACTTCTCTATCTTCTTGTCTTCTTCTTCTTGCATCCATGGCTATTCATGTAGATTAGATTCATATTAGATTAAATTCATATTTCCTTTCATAGAATAATCATGCATTTTTATCATATAGATTAATTTCCTTTCTTGCATTGTTATCATATAGAATAGATTTCATTTTCATGCATTGAATCTCTCATTTCATGGTGTACTTGCATAGGCACAACTAGGTCTATCTGAGGGCCTTCATCACACACCTTTGCACTCCATGACTAGGGAGCTATGGGTCGATATTTGAGGCCTCATTCTTGAGCAACCTTGAATGGAATGATTCATAGAAGTGTGACACATTTTTAGCACACACACCTTAGCACCAAAAATGTAGGAAGAATTAAAGAAGATGAAAGATGTTGGGATTATTAAAACCATCAGACATTCTACATGGGTATCAAACTTGGTACCAGTGAGAAAGAAAAATGGAGATATCAGACTTTGTGTAGATTTTAAGAATCTGAATGTCAATTCATTGAAGGATAATTATAGTTCGCCAAATATGGAGGCCATTTTACAAAGAGTTACTCAGCCTGAATTAATGTATATGATGTATGGGTTCTCAGAATATAACCAAGTCATGGTCAAGGAGTCTGAATAATTCAAGACTACATTCGCCACACCATGGGGTACTTATGTCTATGTGAGAATATATTTTGGCTTAACAAACGCTGGGGAAAATTTTCAGAGGGCCATGGATGTGGAATTTGCATATTTCATAAATAAATTTTTAGCTATTTATCAAGATGATTTAACTACTTATTCAGCAAAAGAAGATCAAGACTGTGATCATCTTGAGAAGAGTGTTGTTAGAGCTTTGGAATATGGGGTCTCTTTCAACCCAAATAAGTGTTCTTTTGGAGTCACAGAGGGAAATCTCCTAAGACATATTGTATCCAAAGATGGAGTAAGAATTGATCCTAAAAGGGTTGCTCCTATAGATAAAATCCCTCAGCTAAAGAATGTCAAGGGCATTCAATCTTTCTTTGGACAAGTGGACTTTCTAAGGAGATTTGTTACAAATTTTGTAGAAGTTAGTCTCCCTATTTCAAAAATGATGAAGAAAGGAGAGAAGGTGGAATGGAGTGAAGAAGCATCTAAAGCATTCTCAGGTATTAAACAAACTATTAAAGATGCTCATGTTTTAAGAACACCTAATTATGGCAAGCCTTTGCAGATTATCCTTTTCTTCATATAATAATGTTGCTGCAGTATTATTGCAGAAGAATTCAGAGGGCTTTGAACAACCCATTTCTTTTTTCAGTAAGTCTTTACAAGCAGAAAAATTAAAGTATGATATTATGGAAAAACAAGCATATTCTCTAGTTAAAGTTGTCAGAGCTTTTAGATGCTATTTGGTAGGAGCAACTGTTATTGCTTATGTGCCAAGTGCCGCTATGAAAGACATTCTAGTTCAACAGGAAGTTTCAGGAAGGAGATGTAGATAGATAAATAAAATCCAAGAGTTTAATATTGATATTCAAATCACAAAATTGGTTAGAGGCCTAGGACTTGCAAAATTAATGTCTCAAAGTAAATTAGATGCAAATCAATAAATGTGTTGGAAGAAGAGCAAAGGCCTTATATTTGTGATATAGATTATTGTGAATGGTATAAAAACAATATTGGATATTTACAAGAATGATATTGCCTCCTGAAATGGATGACAAAAGAAAGAGAACAGTTAATCTACATGCCATTAAGTATGCAATAATACAAGGTCAGTTATGGTGGACGAGCAATGGAGTGTTTCTCAAGTGTGTGGACTATGATAAATCAAATAACTTCTTGGAACAAATGCATAATGGTGCATGTGGAGGCCATTATATGACTAAGACTATTACACATAAGATTATGAGTTCTGGTTTTTGGTGGCCTACTATCTTCAAGGATTCCCATAGCTATGTCAAGAAATGTGATGCTTGCCAGAGATTTGCATGTAAGCTTAAGATTAGTAGGAATTTAGCTTTAAGGCCTATTGTAGTTGATGCACCTTTTCAAAAGTGGGGAATGGATTTCATTGGAGAAATTCAAAACAAATCTAGTAGAGGTCATTCATAGATTTTGGTAGCAACTGAGTACTTTACTAAGTGGGTTGAAGCAATTCCCACCAAAAAGGCTACTAGTAAAGGTTTGGTTGTCCTGAAACTATTATGGTAGATAATGCTATGTGTTTCAAATCTGCAGAGTTTAGTGAAATCTGCCAACAATATGGAATCCAAATTTCTTACTCTTCCCCATATCACCCACAGGGAAATGGACAAGCTGAATCCAGTAATAAAAACCTTATAAAGATTTTAAAAAGAGTACTAGATAAGAACAAAAGGGCCTATGATTCAAAGTTGCAACAAGCCTTGTGGGCTGACAGAGTAACAGTAAAGAAAGTCATTGGTTGTGCACCCTTTGATTTAGTTTATGGTATACATGCAAGGTTGCCACATAATAATTTATTGCAAATGTACAATTTTATCCAGAAATATGATGATGAACTAGATGATGAAATGAAGATCAGAATGGATGACTTGATGCAGTTGGATGAATCAAGAAGGGAAGCACATGACAAAAATGTTAGGTTGCAGCTTCAATATAAGGATTTGTATGACAGAAGGACTGTTGCAAGAAGTTTTGAAGCTAATCATTTGGTCTTAATGTGGAATGCCAGATTGAAAGATAAAGGAAAACATAGCAAGTTTGATCCTATCTGGTTAGGACCATATATCATTGACAGTAAATGGAGTGCATATTCTTATATTTTAAAATATTTAACTGGAAACTTTTTGGAATTGCCTATTCATGGACAATTCCTAAAGTTCTATTTCTCTTAAAGTTTATTATTGAATCCATGAGCAGTCGGATGTAAATAATTTTTGTGTATGTTCCTTGTTTTTGTCTGTTGTAGGTTAGTTTCTTTTCCTATAGGTGGTCTTCTCAACTCAAAAATTCTAGAATCTAGCACTGAACTTGCGTTCAACCTTTCCAGTCAGAGCCACTGTTAGGATGTCTTCCTGAAGTCCTATTTTTGAGCTTTTCATAGAAATTTAATGATGGAAATATTTAAGTGCAGAGGTTTTTCTTTTTATTATTTTCTGACAGAAGGATGCAGAGGGACAGGGATGCCATGTTTTGATGCCTTTGGAGATCTTTGTACAGTTTGAAAGAGTCAGAAATAGTTTTAAAATTCATGGTGCCTTCGCTGGTCTGAAAGTGCTTTGGGTCGATTATACCACATTGATTAAGCGAAGGAAGGTTTTCATATTTTTATATCAGATCACATAATGCTTAAGTGACTAAAAGGAATGCACCTTTTGGAAGGCATTCCTGTGGTCGGGAGGTGACATGGATGGCCATTTGGTGGATAGTGGACTAATTTTGGTGGGTCCATGTCAAAAAGAGACAGGTGGTGGGTTGTCATTCACTCGCAGTGGTCAGGAAAGATAGCATGAAATGGTCATGAGTGGGCGACAAGCGGTTGTCACATAGTCATGAAGCAGGCAGGTAGTTAGGAAGATAACTGGTGAGTGTGCGAGGGCGGTTAGTCATGAGGTCATTGTAGTTAAGATAGGTAGCAAGAAATGTTGGCAAGTGTGTAACTAAAGGTTAGCAAGCAGTTATCGCACAGTCGCGCAGGTTGGAGGCAGTTAGCAGAAAGGGTCGCGAGTGTGCAAGATCATGCCATATGGAGCTGAGGTGATGTCGATGAAAGATAATTTATATATGTCATTCACTCGCGAGGCATAAAAGAATATTCAGTAAAGAACTAAGAGTGAACGACTAGGTGACATGTGTTAGGTATGGTAAGAGATGATTGCATGATGCAGTAAAGTGGATCGATGGTCATCACATAGTCGTAGGGTCTGAAGGAATGTCCTAATATGGTGCGCGAGTGCATGACTAAGGAGGAAAATGAAGACTTTGTCACTCACTCGCTAAAGAGAAAGGAATATGCTTCCAAAGATTGAGAGTGAACGACTAGTCGCCACTTGTCCTTATTAGATTGAGATGCCCGGATAACTTAAAGTGCATCTAAAATTATGTTTTAAAATGCATAAAGGATTTTAATCTTGACCATAGATTGAAATTTCTGCACCACAGGTGACCGCTATAACAGATTTTTAAAATTTTAAATCTTTTCTCAAGGTTTATAAATGGTGCAAATTATCATCTTCTAATAGAGCATTTGATTGACAAATTTGATCTTCTGGGCCAATTTTTAACAGTTGTTGGATGTAGTGTGGAGAAGGGATTGGAATTTTATATTGTATTTATGCAGAAAATATCTTTTTAGGGTTTCTAATTAATTTTAATCAGTTTTATCCATTTTTATCTTTGCCATAAATGAGAGGTCTTATTTCAGAGTTTTACAAGTCAAAATCATATCAGATTCTCAGGGACTTGGATTTTCAAAGAAGGATAGTTGGTTTTCTTCATTTATTGGGGATTAAGTTTCCTGGGATAATTAATGCTTGCCAAACATTCCTTTATTTTTTCCTTATGTAGGGTTGTATTCTGCAAATTCCTAGGTGGATGGCAGCTAGATTTGATTCTTTTCTATAGAATATTTCAAAAGAATTCTTTAAGTTGTATGACAGAGCTGCTAGGTTATTGTAATGAATTTAAATTTCTTCTATCATATAATGTTTTTATGAGTTAAGCCCTAGCCCTAAATGATCTGAAGCTTGTTGCAGTCCTTGGCTATAAAAGGACTTCCAGGATCATTTAGTGGAGGTGGGAAAATTTGGGGAAGTAACATAGAGCAATAAGTTGTTTATTGTTTTCTAGTGAGTATAGCAGATGTATTTCTAGAGAGTGTCATTATAGAACAAAAAGTTGCAAGTCTTTAGCATTTATTTAAGTGGTATATGATTTGAAACATTTTGGAATTGAAACTAGACTCTTTGTACTTGATACAGTATTTATGATTCAAGTCTCTCCTTTTTGCTTGCCTCTGGAGTTTTGAATCTTTTGGTTCACTTCATAAGATTTCTTTATGTATATGTTTTAGTCCATATTTTTTATCAAGGATCAAATTAAAATCTTCTTTGGATAAGACATAGACTCTTTGGGTTTGTCTACATAAGGATTATTAAGAAGTGTTTGGTCTGGAGTTATCTGTATTTATGGTTTTGAGTCCTTGACAATAGTTAGTTTCTCTATCCTGTATGCAAATAGGAATCATTTCCCAATGGATAAAGCACTGATAAGTAATTAGTATCTTCTACTTTGATACATATATGAATAGGTTTGGCTATACTATGCCCTATCAAAAATATCAAAACCATTTTCAATCCTTTTAAAGTTTTTTGGTTGTTGGTTATGGTCCTGCATGGTAGAGAATAATCACTAAGTGAGTGGTTATCATTTCATACTTTCTTACCATTCATCTATTGTTAAAATCCATAGTGTAAAAATTTGTGAAAAGTTAAATATTTGTCTGGATTAGGTTCAGTCGCCTTGGTTTTGCAGAGCCAAAAGTGTAGAGGACAATCTTGTCCTATAGTTGGTCCAGTTACCTTTCAGATCTCTCATACTTGGAATTAACCATGCCTAATATTAGTCTCAGGGTATATTGGTTGCTTTTAATAGCATAAATGTTTTCAAACACCAACAACCCTCTCAACAATCAAGGTACATAGCACTTAACAATGGTTTGTATCGTTGAAATGCAATGTGACAAACTTCATTGATTCATCCTTTCACATGGGTCTATGTATGGTAGTCACTTGTCTTCAACATAAAACCATCTATCCTCAACATTAAAATCAAACACTATGAATTCTTACCTTTCTAACATACAATCAAATGCAATGACTTGTCCACATGATTCTAATTGAACATTTCAATGTCTCCAAGGCATGACAATTGTTGTTTGTATTTGATTATGTCTGTTCGAATATGTATTTGACATTTTATATTTCTGCCTCTCAAAGTCGCATTTTTTGTTACATCTCTCCCAATTCTTTATTCACTTCAATTAATATTGTGTGCAATAATTTATTGTTCAATGTTAAACAATTATGCATATTGCATCTTTACTACTATAAATCATGCCTTTCGTACAACACCTGAGACCATTGTATGTTAACAAAAATGTTAAAAAAGAGGTTACACATTGCAACAACACTCGACATAGCCATACAACTTGGAAAAAAATTCTACATAAGAAACGTCTCACATGTTTCATCTGACAGTTACACATTTTCCCACCAAGAATATCAAATTTTGTTGCACGTATATCCAAATTCTAACTATCAGGTGAAGCATGTGGTACATGTTCTTATTCTGAATTGATTTTCTATCTTCCCACTTCAATGCTCTAACATCCAAAGACAATCATTTCCACAATAATTCTACAGAGGTACCTATGTGTGTAAACATGCATGAAACATTAATTCAATCATAATTATCAATTCAAATAAAAAATATCTATGCTAATTAACTTTCAAATTTATATGATCAAGATAATCTCATGGATATATAGCTAGAAGGACTAAAAGAATGCTCTCAACTACAAAGCAATCCTAAAGTGACAACCCCTAGAATGAGAATTGTGCTAAGAATGATGAAAAGATGGACATAAGATGAAAATGTATGCAAATTAAGCTAAATTTCCCTATTCTAAATGCTCAAATATACTCCAAACATGGATGAATTTGTCATTATGATGATGCTATGCATGAAATCAACCTTACCTTCAAAGATAATGGATGCAATGACTATGATATGAATTCTCTATATGAAAGTGGTTGTGAATTCGTGATTTATACTTAAGTATGCCTCCTATTTTTAAGATTTCCCAAGGTGTAGGGGGTAAGTTTAGATATCCATGGTCAAAGTATGATTAGAACCTTTGAGTGGACAAGATTCTCTTTTAAGGTTGAATGGTCAATATAGAAAAGCCTTTTTGCAATCCATGTGTTTGCTTTCCTCATTTCCCATTGGTTGAGTGATTTTTTGTCATGTAGTGATGGGTGAGGAATATTAGGATTTAATTAATTCAAATGAATTAATTACATTGGCCATGATTGATTTATTGAATTGAATTCAATCAATTGATGCACTATGTATTAAATGATTAATTCAATTACCTAGTTATTTGATTTGTTGATTTTAATTAATTCAAAATGGCTTGGATTTTATTGATTTTTTCTTTGACTTGCTTTGACCAATTTTAGATGTCTATAAATTCCCCTCTTTGAATCAATGTGTGAAGTGCATTGGTTCAAAGAATACCTGATGTTTGATGTCTGATTTTATACCTAATTTGATGTCCAATTTGATATCTAATATGATGCCTGATTTGATGTCCGATATGATACCTGATTTGATGTTTGATATGATGCCAAGATGCAGATTTTGATGATGTGATGTTGTCTCTATGATGTTAAAACTTTGATATAGACTCTAATTTTGATTTTGATTTGATTTGAATGCCCCATTGATGATTTTAAAACTTACGAGGCTTAAGATCTCTGATTTTGTAAAATTTCTCTGATTTAATAGATTTTGCGTTATGATGATCGTATGCCCCCTCAAGAAACAAATCAAAAAATTTATTGAACCATTTTCATGATTTTTGGATTTTTGAATTTTGAGTGATAATGTCAATTTTGATTGGTTTCTTGGTATAAATTTTGAATTTAAAATGCCTCGGTAAAAAAAATGGATGAAAAAGGCACAGTTTGATGAAAAGGGTAGAAATATCCATCCAAAAGGCCAAATTTGGGTATATAATGGGTTAAATAACCTTTTTACCATTTCATTTTCACTCTTCTCTCTGTCATTTTCCTTTTTGAGTGATTTTTCCACCTGCAGTTGAAATCATGGTTATTATGATTCAGGAGCACAAATTCGAGAAGGGGAGGAGATTCTAGCATCCACCAACCTATGAAGCACTGGTATGTCTCAATATCCCACTCTAATTTACAACTTTTGATGATTCATAGCTATATTTGAATTTTTAGGCACATTTTTTCATTAGTTTTATGTCTTTTTCCATGTTTTAGTGCCTACACAATTAATTTTAGCACTACCAACCAATGTTTTAGCACTTATAAAATCTTTTAGCACCTACACAAATAATTTTAGTGCCTAAATTAGGGCTTTTTGATGAGTTTTAATGCCTAGAAAATGTCTTATAGTGCCTGTAGGATGTATTTACATTTTGCACTTTTTAATAGTGTTGTCACAATTTGTTTGAGCACCTATGATGTGAAACAACGCCTATACATTACTATAGCCTATGCAAATTAAAATAGCTCTTGCACTTTTTTCTGCATCGCCTAAGCTGTTTAGTGCCCGTGATTAGTAAAACAATGCCTACACATAATTTTGAAATATTTGCATTTTTTGACTTAGCATTTCAGCATCAATTTCTTTTGTGAACGATCCGATGGATATTGATGAGGTTCCTAATATTGTTATTTTTACAATCAAGTGTGTTTGATGTCAGTGTATTGATGTCGATCAGATAGGTTGGTAGGTTGATGAGTTAAAATAGAGGTGATGTTCAATCCTCAATATAGAGAGTAAGGAAATATGATGTGCTAAAAAATGAGCAAGTAGATGATAGGTTAATTGATTGACTTTGGATGATCAATTTTGATGATGTTGATTGATTAATTTATTTGATTTCAAAAATAGGTTTCCTTTCAAAAACTAGTTGTACGCAGTCTATATTCATGGTCGTTCAATATGATTTATCAATTGAGTGTTGTTGATAAACATGCTATTGGGTGATGCAAATTGTGGTACTTACTTGAGATGCCCCAGTTCAAGGTGAACAGGGGTCTATTGACTACTTTAGCCAAGCGATGACACTCAGACCATATCACCTTCCTCTTATTGATGGGTGAGATGACTATCATGTCTGAGAATGTGTATAGGATTCTTTAGATTCTTATGATGGTAGAGCGGGTTTATTATGATTAGGTACATTATGGGGAGGCATGTCACCGAGTATTTGGAGATGCGGCCATCAAAGATTAGACTATCTAATGGATAATGATGATACAACACTATGATCCACTTCCCTCAGTGTTGGTAGCAACTATTCAAATTCTTCTGATGCAGGATAAATGTGGACATGGTTTTGCAGTTGGATGGGGATGCATTTTCGAGGATATGATAGAACATCCAAGGAGATTTGCTTGGGATTCCTGCATGCTTTCTCACTTATATCATGATATGCATTATGCAGTATATAGGTACAATGTTGCATTGTTTGTCGGTGCAGTGTTATTATAGGTTTGGGCTTGGGAGAATCTCTCGATAGTGAGACCTATTGAAAATAGATTTCATCCTATCCATCGCCCTTATATCTATTCTTTACATGGAGTGATTGTCCAGCCTCATTTGGGAAAATTAGATTACTAGAGATGCATACTTGATCATATGGATCAGGTGTGTTGGAGGCCCTATATTGGATGTGAGCCATGGGTTGAGGATGCAGATGAGTTAAATTTAATATTCATGTTGAGGTGATTAATTGGTTAGACCATATTAGTGTTTGAGATATTTTCTTTATGCATGTTTTGACATAGTTTGGTCGACCATAGTGCCTACCACAGGGGTTAGCCTACTATGCCAGAGTGTAGACAGAGAGGACTTTATGGGGTCCTTGTGTAGATTTTTTAGAACCTTATGAAGAGGTTTTGGTTCTTCATCCCATTCAATGAGATTATAGAGCAGATACATTAGATGCAAATGTGACTCCTGAGTATGCACACTAGGCTACTTTTATCCTTTTCAGAGATTTTACAGATCTCATCGATCCTGTCCTAAACATTGATGAGAAGGATAGTGATGATGATGATGATGATGATGATGATGATGATGATGATGGAGATGGGGTACCTTGATGACGGAGAGGAGTTAGGGTATGAGGTGGTAGAGCTATAGGTGGTAGAGGTAGGAGAGCATGTGGGATAGCTCTTGGTAGAGTTCTTTAGGGGAGAGGTAGAGTGATTATACCTATTCCTAGGGGTGGTGGTGGTTGTTGTAGAGATGGAGATGGTGGAGGTAGAGGTGGAGATGGTGGAGGTAGAGGTGGAGATAAAGGTGGAGATGTTGGAGATGGAGGTGGAGATGGTGGAGGTAGGGTTAGAGTTTGGGGTGGACATGCTCCTATGAGATAGATGGTACCAGTACCTCTTAGACCAAGGGAAGTTTTGGTCCATGGATGGGCAGGTCGAGGTCCAATATTAGGTCACCATGGTGTATAGGGTCCTCTAGTATTGCCAGTATAAGGACCTCTAGTTTAGCAGGTTGCCCCAATAATACCAGTTCCTCATGTGGATTCTCCTACACCTAGTTAGGACACATAGGCATTACAAGCTAGTGTGACAGCTATACATGATTAGTTGGCTTAGGTGACTAGTGTGATACAGGTATTGGTTGCAGCTATGGCTTAGATTCAGCACGGTTAGATATCATAGGTTCCTGGACAACCATATCCATCATCATCCATGCCTCCAGATGCTCCATATATTGGTACTAGTGGTGGTCCACCTTCAAGTTTAGGTGGTGATACAGGGGTTGGTGATGGAATGAGCTAGAGTTTCCTCCATGTGATATGTGTATCATTTTATGTATCTTTTGATTTCCTATTGATGATGTATACACTATGACATTTTATGATTTTCTTTGATTATAGACTCTTGATGTACTCTTGATTATGGACATGTGATAGACAATTTGATAGACTCTCCCACTACCTTGATGTTTATGATTTATCTCCTTTTTGATGTCATGATATTTTGGACTTTTTATGATTTTATGATGATGTATATATATGATGCAATTGTATATGATTCTATATATACATGTGTTTGTCTTTCGTATGGATGTACTTATTTGACATATATATTAATGCATGGATGTACTTAGTTGACTTAAATGTTTATGTATCGATGCATTGTGATATTTACATAGATGTTTAGATATGGATATCAATGGATATTTACTTATGTGGATGCATACATATAGATGTATTTTATGTGACCTAAATGAATGCATTACTTATATGATGATTGATCTTTATGGATGTAATATAATGATTTGACATGGTTATAATGATGATGAAATTCTTATGATATGCAATAATGATGTTGAATGTACTTAATGGTTTTAATGTGTATATAATGATTATGAGATGTACACCTAATATAATGTTTAATGACATGCAATGGATAAATGATCAATGATTAATGATTAATGAACCTAAATGAATGATAGATAATGATTACTTATGAAAACAAAATGTACTTAATGAGAGATAATGATTAATGAACCTAAATATAAATTAAATGCACTTAATGATTAATAAGATATAATGACCTAAATGAAAATGAGATGCATTGTTTTTGTTAAAGTCCAATATATTCCATCGAAAAGATAATTGTGATGTTTTGACCTTGATTTAACTTCGAACCCCCACCCTTGGGAAATCCCATGCTAATTATCAATGCAAGATTAATATAATATGAATGAAACATGCAAATGCAACTAAATTGTTGTCACTTTTCAACGGATCAATATATTTTGCAATTTTAATCATTGAGCTTTATAGTAGATCATTGAAATTGGTACAACCCTAACTGGTTATATTTTCAAACCATGATGATATGAATACCACTTTCATCTAATTCAATGTGGCTAGTTTCATCATTGAGTTTTTGTGGATCATTGAAATTGGTACAACCCTCACTGGTTAGATTTTCAACCATGGTGTTATGAATACCGCTTTTTCCAGATTTAATGTTGCAAGTGGATCTTGGAATTAAGGTATGAATAACCTAAATGGCCCAAGTATCCTTTTCCGTAAACATGTAAAGAATTAATTCATTCCATATGCAAATTTCCTTAATGATTCTTTGATGATCATGTCTTTAGATTGATTTGCATACTTCTTTGAATCAATCCTACAAGCAGAAAACCAAGAAAATATCATGCTTCATCATTTCTCCTCTCATCAAAAGACATCCTAGAGTCTCTAAAAAGACATGATGTCAAAAAATAAGAAACATATATTTTAATATCTTATCCATTTTTATTTTATCCATATTTTCAAAAGAATTCAATCCATCTTCTTCCATTCTGATTTTGTCCAAATTATTTGATTCGATGTTTGGGATTGCTTTTGATGTATTGGTTTTGATTATGGTTGAAGATTTGGATGTTTGAAAATTGATAATGTGGATTGATTTAAAAATTCAACTATCCAAATTCTTGATCTTGGTAAAGGTTGTTTGCATTCTACTTTTGTTTGTTTCAATGACGACCTCCCTGAGTTTGAATCTTTCCCCTAGTGTTGATTTTGACAATGATAATGGAGTAAGACCATTTCCAAACCATGATAAAATCTTTCTTTGATGAATGTTCTATGCAACATTGGGGATTTATTATGACTATGTACATGGATGACAAAATGCATCTAAAAATATACAAGGATGGCATAAATGTAAATGCAATATTTGAGAGATAAAGGAGCTCAACTTCGAGCAAGTAACGCTTGTTTGCCAAGTTTTCACTACTTGGGTTTATTTCATTTTTTTTCTACCAAGGTGCCTATTTGATAGGTTTTCACCAAGGCACTTTTTCTTTCTTTTTTTTTAATTTTTTAAATATTTTTAATTTTTTCCATTATTGTTGCTTTCTTCAAGACCCATATTTACTATTTTTGATGTATTTTCAGGTTCTCGTTTTATTGTACAAACATATACTCTGTTATCTTATATCTTTTATCTAATACTCTTTCAACTGATTAGGTATAGAACCTCTTAAGATGAATGTTATTTATTGGTTCTTCATATTCTTCTCCATCACATGTGGCTAATTTGTAAGTCCATGTTTCGTAAGATGATGTGACGAAAAAGGGTCCTAGCCAATTTGCTTCAAATTTGCCTTTCTTTTCTCTCTCTTGTTGATTCCATGGATTCTCTCTTAGAACTATATCACCTTCTTGAAACTCTCTAGGTTTAATAGTTTTGTTATAGTTCATTGACATCCTCTTTTGATAAACCTTTAGGTGATCATATGCTTTGTGTTGATGTTCTCCAATCAATTATAGTTCTTCCAACCTAGAAACTCTATACATTTCATCTGTCAATATGCCATGTAGAGAAACTCTAAGTGATGTAATTTCAACCTCCAAAGTTAAAAATGCTTTACATCCATAAACTAGAGAAAAGGGTGTAGCTCTGGTAGGTGTCCTAATTTTTTTCCTATAATCCCAAAGTGATGGATTTAACTGAATGTACCAATCCCTTCCTGAATCATCAACCATTTTCTTAAGGATCTTAAGGATGTTCTTGTTAGAAGCTTATGCTTGACTATTTCCTTGGGGATAGTAAATGGAAAAGAAATGTTGAATGATATGGAACTTTTCACATAACTCTTTGGCATCCTTTTTTTTGAATTATCTCCCATTATGTTATGAGTGCATGTGGGATACCATATCTACAAATGATGTGATTTGAAATAAACATGGAAATCTAATTTCCTATTGCAGTTGATAAGGGTACAACTTCCACCCAGTTTGTGAAATGTTGTGTTGAAGTTATAATGTATTTGTGACCATTTGAGGAAGGAGGATATATCATCCCAATCAAATCAAAACCCCATTGGTAAAAGGACCAAGGTGTAGTCAATGGGTATAATTCCTATGCTAACACATGTATCAAGTTCCCATTAAATTAGCACTTTTGGCAAATTTTCACAAACTGGCATGAATCTTTTTCCATTGTTGGCCAACAATACCCCATCCTAATGAGTTTTGTTTCTAAGGAAAACACACTCGAGTGCAACCCACAAATACCCTTGTGAACATCTTGTAAGGTTGTTTCAGATTCCCCATGCTCTAAACATCTAATCAACATCTCATCAAGACCTTTTTGATACAATGTGTCATCTATAAGGGTAAAATGAGAGACTTGGCGTATAAAGTTTCTCTTTTCATTTTGGGATTGGTCTAATGGTAGGGTATTGTCTTTTAACTATGTATAGATAGGAATATACCAAGTAGAATCAGGACCCACAAGTAGAAAAATGATTTGGAAAGCATGATGGTCATATGCAGGTTTAACCAATTCTTCCACCAAGAATTCATGTCTTTCATTTTGATCAGGTACTTGTAGAAGTGAAGCTAGCATAGCCATGACATCTGTTGATTTATTCTCAACTCTTGGTATTTGATCGAATGTGATCAATACAAAATATTTCTTAAAATCATTAACCATCCTTTCGTAAGGAATGAGTGTTTCATCCTTGGTTTTGTATTCATCATTGATTTGATTAATGATCAATTGGGAGTCTTCATAGATTTGTAATTATGTAATTCTCCATTCCAAGGCCATATTGAGTACAATCACAAGTGCTTCATAGCCTTCTATATTGTTGGTGCATGGGAATAGTATTTTATATGATTTTGGTATCATACAGCCTTGAGGTGTAATGAAAAGAAGTCCTTCCCCTAAGCCATGTTGAGTATATGACCCATAAAAGTATAATTTCCATGTGTGAATTACAAGTGTAAGAATATGTGTATCTAGAAATTCTATTTGTACAGGTTCTTCACTTGATATTGGTGCTTCTTCTAGTTGATCCACTATGAATTGTCCTTTGATAGCTCTTCGGTCCACATACTCAATGTCAAATTTACTTAGTACCATGACCCACTTAACCAACCTTCCTATGAGAGTTGATTTACTAACAAGTTATTTCAATCGATCTATCTTAGCAATTAACTTGATTTTATGTGCTAGCATGTAATGTCTTAGCTTTTGGGAAAAAAAATCATTTCTAGACATGCCCTCTCTATAAAGGTGTAATTGAGCTCATTATTGTTAATATGAATTCAGAATAACTGAGAGGGGGGTGAATCAATTATCCTCAGGTCTAGATGTGCCCATATAAAACTTTAAATCAACTTCAATAACTCATATCTGCTCGACAGTAATAAACAATAAAAGTGTGCAGTTTACTGTACTAATGAAATAAGCTTGTAGAAACTTAACAGTAAAACACAACAATAACATTCACACATTTTGAAACCATGATTTAACATGGAAACCCAATATGGGAAAAACCACCAGTAACATGCTACCAAAATTTTACTCTTCTGAAGTAATGCCCTGTGAGGAGCC
>MU227083.1:1284012-1301619 GCA_018584345.1 Thuja plicata
GAAGTAATGCCCTGTGAGGAGCCAACCCTGTTAAAGGTTACAAAACACACTGTCAAATGTGACCTGGTTAAAGGATTTAATCACCCTATTAGGAGTGGCCTTGTTAGAGGACTTAGAACATTCCAATGTGAATGTCACCTTGTTCAAAGGATTTATACAATGACTTAGGTCAACCTGGTTAAAGGATTTGAATAGATACAACGGTTAGAAAGTAATCAGCAAGTATGATCTGATTCATACAACTTACTTTGCAAATCCAGATCCATTTTCAGCTCTAATGCTAATTCACTGAGTGGCCTCCATTCTCATCTCAAACTTCAGATCTGCTTGGAAATCCGTCAAGCAATCTCTCTATGCTTCTCTGCTCAGCCTTCTCTGCTAGGTCTTGCCAACCAGTCAATTAACCATGCAACACTTTGAATTCAACTTCTCCTTACACTTGGATACCATAATAATAACCACAGTAGGTTATATTATACCTCTTCATCTAGGTCAGATAAATATTTTGCCTCTTAATCACGATTGTAGATCTTAGGTTAGGTTAGATCCAACGGATCTTTCCATCTTTACATTTTAATTTCCTTCTCCAATATAGTCATTAATTAACCATTGAATCCATGTGCTAATAACGGTTTCCCATGCATTAAATGAATATGGACCAATCTTAATTAATAATGCATATCCCAATAAAATCAATTATGTCGGTCATAGATCTCAAATCTCATCAATAAATAAAATACTGTTTCTCGCCCTTTCACTGTCTCCCTCAACATTTCACTGGCGCTCAGCATCATCTTTGCTTTGCTCGGCATCACCTTTTGCTTTGCTCAGCATCAACTTTGCTTTTATCAGCATTGACCTTCCAGTGAATTGTCAGTGCAAGATAAACAACGTATCACTTTGCCAAAGTGCCAAATGATCAAGTACCCTGGTGTATACTCATACCTCAACCATTTCCTTGGTCTTCTTGTTATCCTATTCTTTTCAAATCTTCATCAATGAATGGATAAGGTACTCAAACATACAGCGATAGTCTCACCAGTTAAGGTTTGACATCAATGACAAAATAACAATTGTCTACATTGTAGCAATATTTCCAACAATCTCCCTATTTGGCATTGATGGCAACACTAAACTATAAAACAATAATTTCCAACCAAAGTTACCATACAATCCAAAAAGTTCATGTGTTCCTGATATGAACAAATATTCATTAATTTCTTTAGCTTCATTCTGACTCCCTCTGTGTCTAAAGTCACACTGATGTTTTCTGTTACTGTTCAGCTCCCTCTTTCAGTAATATCTCCCTTTTATCTATTGTTTTAGCAATAATCTCCCTCTTTGACAACAATGCCAAAGATGTTGACATCTTCATCATGCAGATTCTTATGTTCTAATCTTTGTATCATGTTGTTCCTGTCATCTTTGTATATGACTGATTTACTTTTCTATTCTGGTTTTCCACTTCACAGTTTTTAGGCAGCATCCAAAAAATGTGACTTACTGTGCATCAATGTGTCAAGTGTTCTGATTAAAACATTTGATGCAATAGTACCATTCAACACTAGTTAGCCTTTGCTAGGGGAATTACCCCCAATTTACCTCTTAGATACTCATGAGCATCCTTGGGTAATGCTTTTGTAAATATGTCTGCCAACTGTTCCTTAGTGTTCACATATTCCAGTCCCACTTCCTTCTTCTGAACTAGCTCCCTCAAGTAATGATACTTGATGGCTATATGTTTTGTCTTGGAGTGCATTATAGGATTTTTAGAAATATTAATGGCACTCATGTTATCACAATATATGACAACTGGTTCTATGATCTCCTCTTTCATACCTTTAAGTAGTATCTTCAACCACACAATGTTTGAACAGTTAATTGTTGCTACCACATACTCGGCTTCAGTTGTAGATTGTGAGGTGCAATTCTATTTCTTGCTTGTCTAGGAAACTAATCTTTTCCCTAAAAGAAATTCTCCTCCTATGGTGCTTTTTCTATCATCAACATTACCAGCCCAGTCAGAATCAGTATAGACTCTAAGTTCAAACTTGTCATTCCTTTTGTAATATAAGCCATAGTCTTCTGTACCTTTCAAATATCTCAGAATTATTTTCACTGCCATTATATGTGTCTCTTTTGGATTAGCAAAAAATATAGGAACAATTCCAACTGCTAATGCAATATCAAGTCTACTATGCACAACATATTGCAGCTTGCCAATCATTGATCTATACAGTGTTTGATTTACCTCTTTTGTATCGTCATTCTTTGTCAACTTCTATCCAGTAGCCATGGGTGTACTCACTGGTTTTTAATCTTCCATACAAAAAGTTTTCAGTATCTCCTTGATATATTTTGATTGTGTAATATAGATACCATTCTTCATTTGATGTATTTGTAGTCCAACAAAGAATTTTATCTCACCAAACATAGACATTTCAAATTCAGTTTGCATCTCCTTTGAAAATGCTTTACATATCATATCTTGTCCACTGAATATGATGTCATCCACAAAAATTTCAGCCAATAAAATTCCTTTACCTTGCTCTATCCTCAAATACAAATTACTGTTGTCATTAGTTCTTGCAAATCCAATCTTCATCAGATAATTATGCAATCTTTCATACCATGCTCTTGGTGCTTTCTTCAGTCCATATAACACCTTGTGCAGTCTGCAAACCATGTTCCTCTTACTTGGGTCAACAAATCCATCATCTTCTTCAATATAGACTTCTTCTTCTAGTATCCCATTTTGAAATGTAGACTTCACATCCATTTGATAGACTTTAAATCCTTTGTAGGCTGCATATGCAAGTAGAGTTCTCACACCCTTTAATCTTGCAACTGGGGTGAATGTCTCTCCATAGTCCATTCCTTCCTCTTGTGCATAACCCTTGCATACCAGTCTTTCTTTATTCCTTGTTACCTCTCCATGTTCATTTAGCTTGTTTCTGAATACCCACTTTGTACCATTACATTTTTGTTGTCAGGTCTAGGTACTAGTGTCCATGTCTTATTCTTTTCAATTTGGTCTATCTCTTCATTCATGGCTTGAATCTAGTCTTCATTGTCCAAAGCATCTTTTACTGTCTTTGGATCAAAATCACATAGCAAACATGTGTCTTCTCTTAATTTTCCTCTTGTCATGACTGCAGAATCCTTTTCTCCTATGATTTGATAAGGTTTATGGTGCCTTCTTACATATTTTGCCAAATTAGGCTCTTTCTCAGCTTCATTTCAATCGTTCAAGTTCAATTCAGGGTGAAACTGTGACTCGACATCTCCATCAGATAGCTCAGCAGTCGCTTCTTGTTGCCCGACAATTTTGTTCTATGTCTCGGCAGGTGCAGACTGTTGCTCGACAACTTCATTTTCAGTTTCGTTAGAATCCTCCTCTTCAGGATATGTGAATGATCTGTAACTTTCAGGCTCAATCATGCTTTTAGCTTCATTTCTTTCTGCATATTCATCAATTCTAACATTTGCACTTTCCAAAATTTTGTTAGTGTTAGAATTCAAACATTTGTACACCTTACTCTTAGTAGAATATCCAATAAATATGCCTTCTTCTCCTTTAGCATCAAGTTTACCATTTCTGTTATCCTTTCGTATAAAACATTTGCTCCCAAAGACTTTAAAGTAACTTACAGTAGGTGCATATCCATACCATAGCTCATAAGGTGTAGAATTTGTACCTTTCTTGACTTGTACTCTATTCAGGGTATAAATAGCTATACTTACAGCTTCTCTCCAATATTTATGTGCAATATTTTTCTCCATCATTAATGTTCTGGCACAGTCCATGATAGATCAATTTCTTCTTTCAGCTATACCATTCTGTGGCGGCGTCCTAGGTGCTGACATCTGTCTTTTTATCCCTCGATCATTGCAGAACCTGTTAAACTCATTAGAAATAAAATCTCCTCCTTTGTCAGATCTCAGACATTTCAGACTCTTACCTATTTCCTTTTCAACTTTTGCCAAGTACCACTTAAATAACTGAAATGCATCAGATTTTTCTTTGAGAAACATAACAGTCATCATCCTAGGGTAGTCATCTACAAATAGAATAAAATATTTATCTTCGCAGTAGCTTTTCTCACCAATAGGTCCACAAAGGTCAATATGAACCAATTCCAAAATATTCTCAGAAGTATGAGTTTTTCTTTTAAAACTAAATTTAGTCATCTTTCCCAACTGACATTGCTTACACATTGCATTCTCAGGTTTCTTTAACTTAGGCAGCCCTCTAACCTTTTTCAATTTACTTATGCTTACCAAGTTATCAAAGCTGACATGGCATAGCCTTTTATGCCATAGCCAAACATCATTATACTGTGCAAACAAGCATGCCTCTTCAGATAAATCTAGATAGAACAAGTTACCTTTTGTTTTCTCACCACCTTCAACTAATTCTACATTGGCATCATAGATCTTTGCTTTCCTGTGATGGAATTCAACTCTGTAACCAGAAGTGCTCAGATGTGAAACACTCAACAAGTTATACTTAAGATCATCAACCCATTATACATCATCACATCTAATCTTATTAGTAAATTGAATTGATCCTTTCCCTTTGACTCTACAAGGTGTATCATTACCAAACTTAACATATCCACCTTTGCATTGATCTAATGTTTCAGATTTGTCCTTATCACCAATCATGTGATGTGAACAACTACTTTCAATAATCCAATGATCACCTTTACTCATAAGAAATTAGTGCAATTTTCTCATCATCATCATAATCATCTTTTATCGCAACATACACTACTTCTATATCATTTTCATCAGATTTGTCAGATTCACTGTCAGAAGCTTCTTCAGCTATATAGCAATATTTCTTACCATTGTCTTTGTATTCCTTGTACTTTTTGTAGTCTCGATCATCCTTTCTGTCCTTATATTTGTTGTCCCTTCTTTCATCCTTCTCATTCTTGTCAGGACATCTTGCAAAAATATGACCAACTTTGTTACAAGAAAAACAAATAATAGGAAGTTTACCTTTTAATTTTCCTTTTCCTCTTGCTAGTCTTCTTGCCATAAGTGCCTCAAGCTCTTCTAGATCATTATTTAAGGTGTCACTGTCACTGTCCACACATTTCTTTCCTTTCTTAGATTTTTTGATGACCATATGTGACTTGAATGCAGATTCAATAGCTTGTGGAGTATAGTTGTCAAAATTTGACATCTCAAATGCAATAAGTCTGCCTACCAGACTTTCCAGAGTTATATTGTTATTAGGAGTACATCTCATTTCTTGAATTATAGATACTCTAATAGAATAAATAGGAAGAAGTGTTCTCAATACTTTTCTCATGATAGTATATTCATCAATGACTCCCTTAGCTCCTCTAATAGCATTTACAACTTCCTTTATCCTATCATCGTATTGCACTATATTTTCTCCTTCTTGCATTTTTAAATCATCAAACTTACCTCTCAAGATTTCATATTTGGCTCTTAGTACATTCTTATCACCTCCAAAGATGGTTGTAAGGGCATCCCACATATTCTTTGTGCTTGTACAATCTTTGATGTCTTCAAATTCATGATAGTTCATAGATGATGCAAGTTCCAGCATTGCTTGATTATGTTCATGCTTCTCTCTTAGTTGTGCAACATTCAGAACTCCAGTAGGGGCTACATATTCTATTTCAATATGTCGTTTAGCAGAATCACCAATACCAGCCAAGTGAAGTTTCATCAAACTTTTCCATGCAGGAAAATTTTCCTTGTTGATCTTCGGTCCATCCCTTTTATACATCTTGATCTTTAACTCCAAGTACCTTCAAACTTTTCAAGAGAACACAGCTCTGATACCAATTGTTAATATGAATTCAAAATAACTGAGAGGGGGGGTGAATTAGTTATCCTCAGGTCTAGATATTCCCATATAAAACTTTAAATCAACTTCAACAACTCAGATCTGCTCGGCAGTAATAAACAATAAAAGTGTGCAATTTACTGTACTAATGAAATAAGCTTGCAGAAACTTAACAGTAAAACACAATAATAACTTTCACACATTTTGACACCATGATTTAACGTGGAAACCCAATATGGGAAAAACCACCAGTAACATGCTACCAAAGTTTTACTCTTCTGAAGTAATGCCCTGTGAGGATCCAACCCTGTTAAAGGTTACAAAACACACTGTCAAATGTGACCTGGTTAAAGGATTTAATCACCCTGTTAGGAGTGGCCTTGTTAAAGGACTTAGAACATTCCAATATGAATGTCACCTTGTTCAAAGGATTTATATAATGACTATTAGGTCAACCTAGTTAAAGGATTTGAACTGATACAATGGTTACAAAGTAATCAGCAGGTGGGATCTGATTCATACAACTTACTTTGCAAATCCAAATCTAGTTTTAGCTCTAATGCTAATTCACTGAGTGGCCTCCATTCTCATCTCAAACTTCAGATCTGCTTGGAAATCCGTCAAGCAATCTCTCTATGCTTCTCTGCTCATCTTTCTCTGCTAGGTCTTGACAATCAGTCAATTAACCATGAAACACTTTGCATTCAACTTCTCCTTACACTTAGATACCATAATAATAACCATAGTAGGTTATATTATACCTCTTCATCTAGGTCAGATAAATCTTTTGTCGCTTAATCAAGATCATAGATCTTAGGTTAGGTCATATCCAACGAATCTTTCCATCTTTACATTTTAATTTACTTCTCCAATACAGTCATTAATTTACCATTGAATCCATGCGCTAATAACGGTTTACCATGCATTAAATGAATATGGACCAATCATAATTAATCATTCATATCCCAATAAAATCAATTATGTCAACCATAGATCTCAAATCTCATCAATAAACAAAATATTGTTTCTCGGCCTTTCACTATCTCCCTCGGCATTTCATTGGCACTCGGCATCACCTTTCTCTTTGCTCGACATCGACTTTTCTTTGCTCGGCATTGACCTTCTAGTGAATTGTCAGTGCAAGATAAACAACGTATCACTTTGCCAAAGTGCCAAATGATCAAGTACCCTGGTGTATACTCATAACTCAACCATTTCCTTGGTCTTCTTGTTATCCTATTCTTTTCAAATCTTCATCAATCAATGGATAAGGTACTCAAAAATACATCAATAGTCTCACCAATTAAGGTTTGACATCAATGACAAAATAGAAATTGTCTACATTGTAGCAATCTTTCCAACAATTATTTCACCAAAGTTATACTAATGTAATAGACTGCTTTTTCTTTTACTTGATCCCCTTCTTGTGCTAATAAGGCTCCCAATTAATTTTAATTTTCCAAGATATAGAGTATCAAAGGTTTCCCTGGTATTGGAACCTTTAGGATGGGGGGATTCATCAAATATTTCTTTAAAAGAGAAAAGGCTTCCTCAGATTTGTTGTCTCATTTGAATAAGATGTCCTTATGTAGCAATTGGGTAAATGAATGATATTTTTCTACCAATTGTGATATGAACCTCCTTATAGATTGTAACCTTCCTTGCAAAGACCTTAATTGGCTAATGTTTCTTGGTGCTCCCCTTTCCATGATGGTTTTAACTTTAGTTGGATCCACCTCTTTTCCTTTGGTTGAAACAATGTACCTAGGACATTTTCCTGATTAGACTCCAAATGCACATTTTTTGGATTTATTCTCACTTTGAATTTTTTCAATCTTGTGTAGATTTTGTCTAGAATTGTTAGATACTCACCTCTTGTATAAGATTTTTCTAGAATTTCATCTACATAGTCTTCCATGAACGTGTGCATCATGTCATGAGAAATGGTTGTCCTGGCTCTTTGGTATGTAGCTCTGATATTTTTGAGACCAAAAGGCATTACATTCCAGCAAAAAGTACCCCATGCATAGGTGAAGGCAATTTTATCTTGATCCTCTAGTGATATCTTTATTTGATTGTATCTAGAGAATCCCTCCATTAAGGAGAACATTGAATTTCCTATTCTAAGGTCCACTATTGTATCAATGTTTGGAAGAGGAAAATCATCCTTGGGACATGCTTTTCTCAAGTCTCAGAAATATATACAAATTCTTATACTCTTATTAGATTTTAAAATAGGTACTATATTTGAAATCCATTCTGCATATGCAACAGGCCTAATAAACCCTGTAGCTAAGAGCTTTTTTAATTTTGATTTAACCAATAAGGCTACATGTGGGTTCATCTTTCTCAACTTATGCTTCACTGGTTTGACTCCTGGAGCTATATTAAGATGGTGCATTATCAAATTTGGGTCTAACCATGGTATATCAACATATAACCATTCAAAATTAACTTGTGTTTCCTTGAAAAATTTGATGAATTGTTGTCTTTCTTCTTCGGAGAAAGATGTTGCTAGATTGATGATCTTAGGCTCTTCCTTGGTTCCAATGTTTATTTTCTTTGTTGTCTCAACCAATATAGGTGACCGCTCTTCATATTGTTCAAGTAAAGTGTCAAGATTCTCATCTTTAGGTGCCTCAATTGGGTTTTCACCTTCGGATATGCCTTTTATTTTTAATATTTTCTAATCTAGTACTGCCACATGGTGGTTTTCACCATCGAATCTTTTACTTTTGTGACTAATAAACTTGACACTTACCCCCATTGTTTCATCTTGATACAATTCATTAGTGGAAGATGGTTTAACTGTAATGAGGTATATAGCAATGGAATGGTCATTTGGAAAGTTGTTTATTTCATTTGGCTCAATTTGATCCCAATCAATCATTTCAGGATGGATAAGAGGTAAGGAATCATTAGGGGTATTTAGGTCTATTGTAGTTAATGTCTTAACTTTATTATAGCTTGGTTCATACATTGTATCATCAAGATCTATGATGTGATATTGTTCAAGATGATCCATAGAGTTTGGATCTATTTCTTCCTCGCTAGAGTATTCATGAACACATTATTGATCTAACTCTTGTAAGGTAAACCTAGAGCTTTATCCCTCTAAGAATGTAGGTATGTATGACTCTCCTACCCACTCATAGCTGAAACTTGGTATTTTTTTTATGTAGATATGTATGAGTGGATCAAATGAACTTCCTTTTCATGACATGACTCTTCAAATAATGAATCCCATTCCCATTTGGTTGATTCATCATCACTATATGACTCTAAATTTGCAATTTTCTCGTGGATGTAGGGAAGATTCTTTTTGGCATATCCTATGTCAAGATATCCTACCCCAATTTTATCATTATTAGACCAGAAAGTAGCTTCTTTAGATTCTAATAATCCTTTGTTTTTCCTCCCAAGAGGACCCAATCCTTGGTAACCCATTTTCTACATTATTTGAAAACCTTTATCATATTGATGTGTGAGAATGCTAATGTGTTGTACCCTTTCATTTAATTTGTCCTCGTCCTTATATAGAAAATTTAGGATGTTATTATCTTCTTTCATCTTTATTGATGTAGTAGCTCTTACAAAATTGTTAATATATTTGTGAGAAGATGGTTGGTTTGTTGAAATAAAATATTTTCCATGAGACTTTGGAGAAATTGGAAAATTTACCATTGATAAAGAATATTCTCCCACCCCTTTGTGAATGATCTTCAATTCTTTCTCAAAAAAATTCATTAGGGTATCCATCTTTTGATAATGGGTTTCTTTTTCCTTCCCCTTTTCTAATTTTGTACCTTTTGATTATTTTTCTTCTTGGCTATAATTATTTGAACTAGAGGATCTAGGATGTTCATCATTTGAATGCAAAAGAGCAACCCCCTCTTTATCCTTGTTTGGTGTGTATGCACTATCATTTTCACCTTTTGAACCAACGACCTCATCTTTTGTTATCTTCAAATAGTGACCTTGTACTAGGATTTTCCTCTTTATCTTGATCTGAGGATGAATTTTATGTGGAAGCCTAATTATTATGTGGTACAAAATAATCTGTAACCGATTTGATATTATGGCAATAATGGAAAGGGTTAAGGTCACCACTGATTGTTATTTCTTGTCCCAAATAAGGAAAATTTACACATTGATGATAAGTAGAAGGCATGAATTAAATTTCATGTATCCAAGGCCTACCCAACAATATGTTGTAGGTAAACATCAAATCTAGTACTTGGAAATTTGTCTCATTTTCAATAGGTCCCACTAAATTGATAGAATAACCATGCCTTTTAAAGCTCTTTCCTCATCATCATAAGCTTTTATTGTTATCTTACTTTTTGGATCCATGATATTTTTTAGAGTATCCCAATGCTTTAATAAGGTTAAAATTACATATATTTAATCCAACCTCTCCATCTATCAAGACTATCTTGACTCTATGCTTTTGGATTAAGACTTCAATGTGCAAAGGCAATTTTTTAGGATGATTTAATGACATGTCGTCTATCTCAAAAAATATTAGGCAATGTGGTGTAATAAGATAACTAACCATGTTTTGAAATTTATCTACATCCAGATTGTTAGGAACTATCATATCAACCAAGGCTTTTTCTATAAGAAAATTATGCGATGGTGAAAGTTTTAACAACTCCAAGATTGATATTTGTGTCGGGTTTTTTTTAAGTTGATCAATTAGGTTATACTATTTTGACAAAAAATATGGAGGATTAGGCCTAGTTATCATGTCGAAGGTTCCTTGTAAGGTTAATTTTTATGCTTACCTCCTAGTGATGACATTGGCAGACTCTTTGTCTTGTTTATCTTTCACCACTATGACATTTATGGTATTTTCAAAGCTCGATACAAAATTGATAGTATTTTCATAAGTGTGGGAAAAATTACCTTTTTATATCTCATTTTGTTGTCTTGATTTGTATTGGAATATTCACTCTTCTCATGGTTTAAGAAATGAGTTTTGAAGATTGTATGATCTTCATTATTTGTAGGTCCTTCCATTTCAATGACACCATTATCAATGAGATCTTGAACCAAATGTTTTAATCACACACACTTGTTTGTCTTATGTCCCTTGCTCCTATGGTATTCACAATGGTGTGAGTAATTCCACCATGAGGATGTGACTTGGAGTTTGAAGCCTCTTAAGTCGGGTACAGTTATGATTTTATTTGTAATAAGTGTTCTTAATGCCTTCTCAAGGGGTTCTCCCAATGAAGAGAATTTCCTTCGTGGTGAAGTGAATTGAGACATAAATGATGGTTTGGGTGTATTGTTTCCTTGATTGATGTTGCTATTGTTGTTGTTGAATAAGTTGTTGTTGGGTGGATTGATGTTATTCATTTGTTGGCTAGTATTACTAGAAAGATAGAATGGCTTAGATTTAATATTGTTTGCTTCCACGACTCCATCATTTACTAGGTTCTTATTATTGTTTTTCAACCAAAACTTAGGTTTGTCATTGTTTGTACTGATTGAAGGGTTGTTGTTGTAATTGTTGTTATTGCTTGAAAAACCCTTGTCTTTGTATAACTTAACTTCACCTTTTTTTACCAAAGTATCTTCTATCTTGATGTTATTTTCTATCATTTTTTCAAAGGATGGAGAACTTTGGATTTGTAGCCAATAATTCATTTCACTATTCAAATTGTTAATATCTCTATCTTCTCCTTTTTGAGTATCCCTCTTGGGTACTTCGCAAATATTTTTCACCAACGTTGTAGGAAAGTTAAGAATGCTTCCCCATTTTTCGGTTTAGTGTTTTATAAATCTATCATGGTTACTTCATGCTCAATATTATAGGAGTATCGAGTCATGAACTTTGAGACCAATTATTTGAATGTTTTAATTCTTGGTGGTAGTTTAGAAAACCACTCCATTGCTTGGCCTCCTAAGCTCCTAGGGAATAATCTCATGAGATGGGTTGGTTCATGTAGGAATTCCATGCTTAACGTGCATAATTCTCTAATATAGTCTTGAGGGTCAGTTGTACTCATATATTTATTGTAGTTTGGGAATACCGCATTAGGTGAAAAATGTATCATAACTAATCTCTTGTCAAAGGGAAAAGGATAAATACCCTCTATCATGTATTACTTTGGTGCATTTCCCTTTTGAATATTATCCAATTGTATTTGAGGGGATTAGGTATGTTTAGTTAAGACTCCTAGGGGGTTAACCTCATCCTCATTTTGCTTTAATTTGGATACATCATAATCATGAGGTAGTTTGACCCCTACTTGAGCTAATTTCATGAAATACCTATCTTTGTCTTTTTCTAGCACTTTCTCCATTATTTTAAAAATATGGGGTTTTGTTGTGCTTCCCTCACCTTTTCTTCAATTATTTCTTCATGTTCATGATTGGTGGTGTCACTGTTGTTAGTGTTATTTTCATGAATGTCATGAATTTAGCCCAAAGATTCTCCATGTTGGATTGATTTTATTGAACTTGATCCAATTTTGGGCTTTAATTCTCTTGATGTGTTTGATTTGTGGTTGGTTCAAGTTGATTTTCATGTTGAGATGAGAATTCTTCTTGAAATGTTACATCTTTCAATGTGACCTTGCTTTTAGTTGTTTCAACATGATAAGATCGTGTCCTTGTTCTTAGAATGAAAGTAACTCTTGGGTTACTTTTTGAATCAAGGTTTTCTCAATGGTTAAGGTTTTATTCAAAAAATCTTAGTTGAGTTTACTATAAACAAGTGATTTATTAAGATTCCAATGTTGTTTTTCTCAAACTGAAGTGTGTCCTAATGATGAAGTCTTATAGAGAAAGATCTATCTCTATGATGAAAACTTTATGATAGATCTTGATTTTGTTGGTTCTAGGAAAAGGAATTGTAATCCTTGCTGATGAAATTTTCAAAAATCAAGAATTTGGATGTTTGGACAACACTTGTAATTTGATGTGATTTAATTGGAACTGTATAAATGATCAATTTATTTAGAGTTAGAACAATGACAAAAAAATTTAAAGAACTTGTTTCTATTGAGAAGAACTTGAAAATAAAAATGTATTCAAAATATAACAAAGAACCACACTTAAGCATTCATCTTAGCAAAATAAAAATAAGTATAACACCTAGTTTATCTTATTGTAACATTTCCACATGTTTTGCATAAATAAATCAATTCAGACAAGCTACCTAAGGACAATTTTGGTTCCCATGGATAAATGAGGTAAGATTGCTAACTAATTTGGATGTATTTAAGATTACGTTCGAAGAAGTGTTTGAATTTTACCTCCCTTTGTGGAGTTTTCCACCATTATAAAAATAATGTTTTACGCAATCCGACAAGATTACTAAAGGAGAAATATTTTTTCAAAAACTTTTTGTCAATCACCCCATTAAGGATGAATGATTTTTATTTTATAGTGGGGTGTATTATCATGGAAAAAATGATTGTATCCTTGTTTGGGCCGTCCCTCTCACCGTTCTTGATAAGGAAAATATCGAGACGTAGACCCACTATGGCTTAAAAATGAATGCACTACTTAAAGTAAAATGAGATAAGAGTAGGTTCAGGAGTTTGATCACCCTAAGAAGGATGAGAGCATATCCCTATTATATTTATTCTCTAAACACAATAGACATGGTGTTCATTTTTGGACCTTTATTATTTAAATGAAATCCAATGAGGTCGCCTTATTAGATTATGTGTTTGAACTTCAAAATTTGCCACAATAATTGAAAGGTACATGAAATTAAAGGATTGAAAAAGCATACCTTATTCAAAGTTAATGAACATTTTTGAGGTTTTTTATTTGCAATACCTTACCTTGGCGATCATTCCAGATCCTTTGCATCCAATTTTCTCATGAACGTTAGTCCAACATCAAACGAGCAAACTAAAGAAACAAAAATTAATGGATAAAGAATAACAAATGGTTTAGAAAGATTAAGTGTTTACATTGATCCTAGGTATTTGATATAAATCTTGATATAAGTTTCTAATCCTCAAATATATAGTATATTCTTTACCTTCTTTCTCAATTTTTTCATTTATATTTTCCCAATGTGTTCTCTTAGCCCACTTGTTGAGTCTTTTGGCCTCCTTTTCTTGTAAGTAATTAGGTATTTTGAAGGTGGCTTTTCAGAATTTCTTAAATTGGGCCATTTTTAAAGAGGAGATTCATCTAAAAGGTTAAAAGTGGTATCGTAAAAATCTTGATAAAGATCCACAATTTTTCAATACATGTTTCAAACTTGAACTTTTTCCTCCAAAATTTATGATTCGATGGATAATTGTGCTCTTTTTGCATCTTTGTATAATCTTTTCACCTCTCCCTCCCCAAAATGATTAGGCAATCGAAGTGCATGCTTCTCTACCTTATTTTATTCTTTCATTTGAAAACATGATAAACAAAATCAAATTCAAAAATTATAATTTCTAAGTTTAAATTGATAGGCGTTATTTAACTGGTAGGTGCTGAAATTTAACTTTAAATGGTAGGTGTTGAAATTTAACTTCTAGGCACTGAAACTTAGAGTACAGACACTAAAACTAACAACTTAGACACTAAACTAGTAAGTTCTCTTCTTTTACTCCTAAGCACTGTAAGACAATAAATAGGTGCTAAAAGAAAGAGGATAGGCACTGAGAGAAGTTGCAAATTGTAGTTTTATGTCTTTAGGGACTAAATATTATTTGATATGCATTGAAATTTTGATCCCAGGTGCTGCAAATATGTGTATAGAGGCTGAAATTTTAATTTCAGTCTTTGAACTTCTGAGTATAGGTGCTGAAATTTTCTACAAAGGTGTTGTTTGTGTTTGTCTAGACCTGCAAATGTCAATTTTTCAACAAACATTTGTCAAATCAGTGAGGCGTGGGCCCTACGATGGGTGTCATTTGTGTGTGTGTAAACTTGCAATTCACAAACTTGCACGAAATATTAATTCAATCAAAATTATCAATTCAAAGAAAAAAGATCTATGCTAATTAACATTCAAATTGAAATGATCAAGAGCATCTCATGGATCTCTAGCTAGAAGGACTAAAATAATTCTCTCAACTACAAAGCAATCCTAAAGTAACAACCCCTAGAACGAGAATTATGCTAAGAATGATGAAAAGATCTAAGATGCAAAATTATGCAAATTAAGCTAAATTTCCCCATTCTAAATGCTCAAATCTACTCCAAACATGGATAAATTTGTCATTATGATGATGTTGTGCAAGAAATCAACCATGCTTCCAAAGATAGTGGATGCAAATCGACTATGATATGAATTCTCTATATGAAAGTGGATGTGAAGTGGTTGTGAATTTGTGATTTGTACTTAATTATGCCTCCTATTTATAAGATTTCCCAAGGTGTAGGGGGTAAGTTTAGATAACCATGGTCAAAGTGTCATGCCCCACCAGAGAACGCAAGAGAACTTAACACAAACAATGCACTATGACAGTGAAATATTTTTTTCTTAAGATATTAATATAAGATCAACTATAATATTGCAAAAACAAGTACACATAAAATACTAATCAAGATACATTTACATAGTTAAAATTCCCAAGGGTTCCAAGATGCAGTAACATCGACTAAGTTAACCAAACTACTAAGAACAATCATAACACAATCACATGATATAACCTACGTTCATAAAGTATTAACTAATCTTTACTTAATTATAATGAAGAATACTGGCATATACATTATAACTTAATCATGGAATACACGCATAATATCAATATAAATAAAGATACAATCTATAAGTACAATGGATACATCATGATAATCAATGTGATACACTTCCAATGTACCTGTCACAGATATAATAATAGTGAACCAAGTCACAAATGCTATACAAGTACATATATACGTCTCCTAAACCAATGTCGTAATCAATACACAGTGGAATACAAGAGATACATCACATGATATAATAAACAAGTCTCTAATGAAGTAGAAGAAGGAGCGGCAACAAGGATCATCCAAGCTCAAGAACATGTCGTCAGATATCAAATGGTAATAGAGTTACTACCACTTGACCATGTGGAACCAAAGGCCCACTCCCACCATGCTAAGGAGGTAACATTAGGCCCCACTCAAGAAAAATATCAGACAAGCAAGACTAATGCAAAGGTACACATAATAAAGGGTAATAAATAGTATAAGGTCATCAATTTTAAAAGATCAAGACATCAATCAAGTGTACCAAATACAACGTAGGAACCTAGGATACATATAGGGAAGTTTCATCACATACGTCTAACCCTTGGACCTCATCCTGGTAGCCTCCCTGGACCCCGGCACACAAGTGACCATATGTGTTATCAATAATCCTTTCGTACAGACAAGAAAGAACCAACTATACCAGAGCACATGTCATACTGGATGAAAAGCATCTTCTTACTCCATCCTAGCCTTTACTAGTTCTCAAGGCATGGGTAAGGTCCACAATTATCTTATTAATATTTTCTCTAAATCAATTTATTAAGTTATCACTTATAAGTCAACTTACAATAAGTGATCCTGACAACCACTTGAGGGCCTCAACACTTATTTCAAGACACTCCACTTCCATGCTCCTAGATAACCTACCCTAATGCTCCAACCAAAAACACCAAAGAAAATACAATACCAAAATCATAAAGGTATTCCAATAATACTCAAGTCATTAAAATCACCAAGTAAAATGATGGAG
The DNA here is from genome assembly GCA_018584345.1 of Thuja plicata. NCBI lineage: Eukaryota > Viridiplantae > Streptophyta > Pinopsida > Cupressales > Cupressaceae > Thuja > Thuja plicata. The sequence continues at coordinate 1,300,518 of MU227083.1, forward strand.
CATGAATAAGAAAAACACATCATGTACAAGGATCTGATCCATCCATCCCATAATGGACATATCAATATATCATCCATCCATAATGGACATCTCAAAAATCAATTACCAAATCCACATAAGAACATCTCACAAGATAAATTCACTTCTTGAGGAACAAAGTCATCAATGACATCCATCTCCAAGCAGGGAGTAAATCATAATCCAAAGATCATCAGACAAGCCAGGAATAATAACAATAGAAGAACAAGGTGACCAAATAAATCAAATCTCAATGTAGCAATGGTCGTCACATTAATGGTCAAATAACATAATGATCAAGACTCAAGAACACGTGTCATCACTCATAGATGCACCCAATCACACAGAAAACAATCATGACATAAAAGATTATGAACTTTCAAAATATGACCCAAAACATAAATCCATAAAAGTGTGATGATTAAATTACAATTCCACAAAATCCAACAAGACACATAATGGTCCTCAATCACACTTCATAAATAATCTTAAAGTAAACACCATAAACACGAACTTAAAACTGAAGAATGGTTGGGTAAATATACTTATGTTTAAAATCAACATCACATACATCTACTGAAAATCACACATGTCCCAAAATAATGATCCCCAACCCTCAAATTTATCACTCTAAAGCCAATGTAATTTCGCATATGAACAACATCAAATAACAAAAATTAAAATACAACAACAACCAAATCAAATGTAGGTCTTAGTTATTTCAACCAACTTCTTTGTTAAATAAAAGTTCAATTGACTACAATTGTATACTTATTAATTTTATGTTCAAATTTTATATAAATAACCAATTTAAATTGGGAAACTACAAGCATATTAAACAACCATAATTATACATATATACATTACCCTTTTAAAACATGCATATACATATTATACAAATAAAAGTTCAAATATAAAAACACCACCTTTGAAACAACTGAACATATGCATATATTTATCAACTATCAATTATTAATTAATAACATGTATCAATTAATAAATAATATTAATACAAATACTAATTAATGTCTCATATTATCTAATATAAAAAACCAAAAAAAAAAAAAAAAAAAAAAATTAAAAT
>MU227083.1:1301725-1314728 GCA_018584345.1 Thuja plicata
TCTCTATATATATATATATATATATATATATATATATATATATATTTATTTATTTATTTATTTATTTATTTATTTTAAGCAATCCAATTTTCTAATTGGGTACAGTCCTTTTTAAAATAATTTTTTCTTCAATGAATTCTCCATAAAATCCATATACCAAAAACCCAATAACTTCTAAATTAATGCATGTTTAATATGGAGGTTTTTTTTCTATATTTTAGAAAATAACAAAGAACAATAAGGTTTTACAATTATAAATTTAAAACACATTTGAATCTATAAAAATCTAGAAAATCAAATTCTATCAATAAACCACAGATCTAAATTGTTTTAACATAACCTTGTTTGTCTAAGGTTTCCAAATGAATTTAGGTTTTCAAAGATCTAAAATTTTCCAAGATTTTATATGCATGAATAATTTCAATACCCTATTCCTTTAAATTGCACAACAATTCAAAAATCACGAAACAAGCAAATTATAACACAAACCATTGGAAAACACGAAGAATGCAATCTTTTCTGAAAACAAATTGCGAGAGTTTTCCAAACCCTACCTCAAACCATCTGATGAGAAATCACATTCCTAAAACTTAAAAATACTCCAAAGATCCAAGCTTTCAAATTATTCTTTCACCCAAAATCCAGACACCAAAAATGCAATCTTCAAAACCTGTGCATAGCTAATAACAAAAATAAATTTTCTAATAAAGAGAAATTAGCTTTCCTTGATTCATGCAATCCGAGAAAAGTGAACTCAACTCTAATTTCCATATTTACTTGTTTAACTCAATTTCTCTCCACTTCAATTTCCTTAACTCAACTTTTCATTTTGAGAGAAATTAATAATTAAATAAAATTAATGTCTCTTTCAGTGCAACTCACAATTAACAATTAAATTAACTTGAACATGAATTTCTAATTAAATTTTAATCAAATCTCTGTGCAAGAAATTGCATAAATATAATAATAAAAATAATTAATATTTAAAGCATTATATTAATCATGCAACTAAATATTTAAATATAAAATAAATCAAGAAAGTCTTTCAATTCACAATTTGGATTAAATAATTAATTAAATCCAAATATTCTATAATTAGACTATTTTAATAAGTCTCTTTATTAAACATAGGTATTTAATTAATTCTCGTTAATTAAATACTCCTATATATAATATTTAAATAAACTAACATAAATATAGACATAATTATTTACAAACAATAATTATCCTTAATAATTATAATCAACCAACTATAAACACGCACAATGAAATCACCCAAACTGCAAGCAACTAAAAACTGACTAACTCCAAAAAACCAATCATAGGACAAAATAGGCTTAAGATAAGGTTTTGTGCCCGACTGCTAACTCCCCTCTTTTACCATTGAGATACTGCGATAGGGCACACTCACTACTGCCAATTCAGGGAAGACGTTGCCCAGTACCTGCAAACCTGTCATCACAAGAACAAGCATGTACATCCAATATATATATAACAGAGAATGGTAGAGATCGTTCGATTGTGTGGATCTCGCAATGCAAGTAACTACGTCTTCATCCTCTACCACATCAAGCACACCAAACAGTAATATAAAACATACACGCCAACCATACACATGCAAGTATGGGGTCAATAACATCATAAATATAAGTAGCATCAATTTATGCAAATAATCATTATCATCTAACCAGCATGATATATTTTAAATCAATGTTTTATATCATCAATAAGCATTGGCATAACGTAAATTATCACCAAATATCTAACAACACACAAGAAGTTATCTAGAAAGGGTTTGGCTTCATAACATACACGGTAGAAAATGGGTGGGTATTACATACTCCTCCCCTAAAATTAGGCTTACTCCTAGAAGCCAAAATATGCTATCTATAAATGTCATAAGAGAATCATACATAACTCCACAACTATCATCACAATCCCTTGCGACTAAACCAAGCTAAGGAAAAAGGAATTCCAATAATGAAATCTCCTTTCAACAACCACCAAACTCTATAAAGAGACCTCAGGAAGTGACCAATGCAAGCAATTTTACTGAAACTATATAGATATATGTAGGTAAATAAATATCAAGTGCTAAAGCACTACAAGATAGGGTCAAACAAGGAGGCACATACGATCTCATAATTGCAAAAAGAATATACTAACATAACAATCACTCATTTACACCTCATGCAGGAACTAATATAAGACATTCCATTTATCAATTCTCACAAAGACATGCATATCCAATAACTAGGAGCAATATAATCTTGGTTTAAGCATAAACCAAAAAATCACACTGATCATTAATTCTTTATTTAACAATCCTCTAAATTGATCTAGATCTTTATTCACTCAACATCGTAGAAATCATTCAAAAAATACACATTTACATTTATATCGAATAGTAAATTGAATAGTTCTTGCAATTTCAATTAATGTAACACTCATGCAAACATATATAATACTCATTAATTCATTTTTGCATACAAACACAGTATAATCTCTATGATGTCCTCCCTTACACATAATATCAGAGGTCCATAAGGGAACATGATAGAAACAATACTAATCACAAAAAAGAGCTAACAATATCAAACATTCAGAATAGCCACCACAAGTTCAAAATAGGAAAAACCCAAATGGGGAATATCAAATTTAACATTAAATCATAAGAGCGCTCAATCTCAACAATAAATCAAGTGTGACCAATGCCAAAAAATAGGTAGAAAGGAGAGAGTTAGGTGACTATTCCATGCATAAGAAGGTTCAAAAATTCAATGCTAGCCTAGAAACAACACGAACAAAACATCAATAACCAAAATAAGTCATCAATCATAAAGCATTTCACATAACAAGGTGACTAGTGGTAGCCACACTTAAGGGAGTAATCACTTCATGACATCCAAGGGTACCTCATTCTAGATGCATTAGAGAATGTACCCAGACACAATAGACAACAAAAACATTTATGTTTGTTACCTTTATCTTTTACGTAATCATGTGCAATTACTTATTTGCAAAAAAAAATTAGTATTTAATTTACAATGCTTTGATTTCCTTATGCATGATAATGTACACAATTGAGGAATCATACTACATTCCCATGTCAACACATTTGATGTTGGGATACTATCATTCGAGTTCAAGCATCTGCAGAGGTAATACATGGCTCCTTACAATATCTTAAATAGGAATACCTATATGCTTAGTTTTATCAGGGATCGACAAGATTATAAAATCCTTTCAATCTTGACAATGGTAGGATACATACTGCTAATACACAAGTACATTCATGTTGACAAGGAAATTGAGAAAATATGGTGACATGGGTAAAATACAGAAGGATATCCTCAAGGTACAATATGGTTCTAACTCAAAGTTCCTAATCCATTGCCACAATTACTAAAGGGTTAATGATCAATCACAACTAGATTACCCTCATCAGGGCATGCATAAGCTCATGATAAATTCACTATCACAAATAGGAACAATTATGGTTCTCACAGCTATCATGACAACAAAACATAATGAACTTTCCACATTACCACTAAGGGATTAAGACAAACTTTTAGGAGTTGGGCATAGGTTACCAATTAACAAGGGATGAGCATAATGATTCCACCAATGTACGATGCATCTAATGTAATACAACTAATCAATTTTGTAAATTTTTGCAAGATGACTATAATTTACAATGGTTCTCTTATGAATACAATGCATAATTCAATTGGGAACTTAGGTCCTTGACCCAATTGATCTATTATAATTAGCACACATACCAATCTATAAATAAACATCCCTTACTAAATGATATACTATTTTAAAACTATGCACAATGCACATTAATGTAAAGGAAAATTAATATGAATTACTTTATAATTTTATAATTAATCCTACTTTCTCATATTCAATTACAACACTCACACAATATAGTATGCAATGCTCAAATAGAATCAATTCAATAATATACAATTCTAGTCATCACTAATCAATAACATCATGCTACTAGGGCATAAACAATAGGATCTTTCATGAATCATAGACTACTCAAAGGAATACAAATCATGAAACCAGAGTTCCTAAAACTAGGAAACTCAACACCAAAGACGGTTACATAAACCCTAAACAACAACATCATCAACTATCATACTAAGATCAATGAGGCATTCCAACTATGATCACCAAGCATTCACACACAGATCATACAAGGGTTTTAAGAAGCAAGCTAACTACTCACTCACAAAAAAAAACTCTCATAGATGATTACCAACTTCATGAGCAACAATGTAACCAAATATCCCAGTGTTTCACATGGATTCTAGAAATGAATCAGGCCTCGGTAGGTATGTCACCTATGACAATCAACAATTAAAGAAAAATCCCAAAAAAATCTAAGAGATAACATGGGCATACATGTTTAGCTGCAATTAAAAGGATCCAAAAATATATCAGAGTTATGTTTCTATGTATTTGTTTCAAGTTTACTATAAGACACCTAATGGGCGTACAAATTCCCAGAGTTCCCAGTGTAGAAACTTGGGCTCTGATACCAAGTGCCACGCCCCGCTAGGGAACCCAAGAGAACTTAACACAAACAATGCACTATGACAGTGAAATAATTTTTTCCTTAAGATATTAATACAAGATCAATTAAAACATTACGGAAGCAAGTACACATAAAATACTAATCAAGATACATTTACATAGTTAACATTCCCAAGGGTTCCAAGACGTGGTAACATCGACTAAGTTAACCAAACTACTATGAACAATCATAACATAATCACATGATATAACCTACGTTCATTTTAAATCCCAAATTAAAGTATTAACTATTCTTTACTTAATTATAATGAAGAATGAATACTAGCATATACATTATAAATGAATCATGAAATACATGCATAATATCAATATAAATAAAGATACAATCTATAAGTACAACTAATGCATCATGATAATCAATATGATACACTTCCACTGTACAAGTCATGGGGATAATAATGGTGAACCAAGTCATAAATGCTATACAACTACATACATACGTCTCCTAAACCAATGCCATAATCAATACATAGTGGAATACAAGAGATACATCACATGATATAATAAACAAGTCTCTAATGAAGTAGAAGAAGGAGAAACAACAAGGATCATCTGAGCTCAAGAACATATCGTCGGATCTCAAAGGGTAATAGAATTACTACCACCTGACCATGTGGAACCAAAGGTTCACTCCCACCGTGCTGAGGAGGTAACATCAGGCCCCACTCAAGAAAAAAATTAGACAAGCAAGGATAATTCAAAGGTGCACATAATAAAAGGGTAATAAATGGTATAAGGTCATCAAGTATAAAAGATCGAAACATGAATCAAGTATACCAAATACAACGTAGGAACCTAGGATACATATAGGGAAGTGTCATCACATACATCTAACCCTTGGACCTCATCTTGGTAGCCTCTTTGGACCCCGACGCCCAAGTGACCATATGTGGTATCAATAATCCTTTCGTATAGACAAGGAAGAACCAACTATGGTAGAATACATGCCACACTCGACGACAAGCAGCTTATTACTCCATCCTAGCCCTTAATAGCACTCAAGGCATGGGTAAGGTCCACAATTATATTATTAATGATTTCTCTAAATCAATTTATTAAGTTATAACTTATTAAGTCAACTTACAAAAAGTGATCCTAGTAGGAACTTGAGGGCCCCAACAGTTATTGCAAGCTACTCCCCTTGTGTGCTCCTAGATAACCTACCCTAATGCTCCAATCAAAAACACCAAAGAAAATACAATACCAAAATCTTAAAGGTCTTCCAATAATACTTAAGTCATTAAAATAACCAAGAAAAATTGACGCAAGGGGGGATGAAGATGGGGCCTAAGGCTCTCCCAACTACCAAACCAGTTTGCATAAATAATGTGGAAACAACAACAACATGGTGAGAGAAGAAACATCAGAGATCCTTTTCATTAAATGATCAAATTCATTACATGTCGAGTTGTAAGGCTTTCCCAGTTTGGGCCATATATATTCAATGATTTACAAATTGATATTCATACATGCCAATACTTTATCTTCTATTACAATCTGATATCAAAATCCTACTTCCTTCATGACTACCCCTAAACTAAGAATATAGAAACAAATATATACAAGTGTCCACCAAGAGAGATCAGCGCTCAAATCCATAAGAAAGACCCAGATTTAGGTCCACACGGATCATAATGAGAGACCCCATACTAATTAAGCCACAAAAATTAAGTGAAGAAGTCGGCCACCAGATCCAACTCCAAAATAAACATCTCAAGCAAAGGTTGACCGAGCAACAGAGTGACTCGGGAAAATAACACCTCGAGCAACAGAAAACAAAACCCAAGCGTCAGAAGAATGAACTCGAAAACAAACATGACCGAGCGATAGAAACCCGAGCAACAAAAAATGCACAAGCATGCCTGAGCGACAGAACCCGAGCAACAGAGACTAACTTGAAACAAGCACAATAGAACGACAGAGCCCGAGGAACAGAATACTTATCGGAGAAGCCTCTACACAAGTTAATGAACAAAAGCAAACATCTTTTTGGTTGAGCAGGATTTCCAATGACCCAAGATGCTCCTGCATCAGACACCCGGGGTTAATAGAAATGATTCCCTAAATCATGTATCAGGTCCAACCTGAAATGAATCCAACTTAGATTGAGAAATCCAAGATGAGTCCTCAATCAGTCTGTTCTTCTACTTCATGAGATACTCCATGTATTCCTTTCCTCTTGTACTTCTTCAAATTATCTATTTCAAAATCTTCTCAACTTCCTCTATCTGCTTCTTAGGATAATAACTTGCTAATGTCACGTCTTCATCAGGTTCACGATATTCATACAAGTATGAAATATTGAATATAGGTGATATATCTATTTCATCAGGTAATTCAACTTCATAAGAATTTCCACTATCAAATCTTCTCAATATTCTGCAAGGACCAAATTTCTTCATCTTCAATTTACCATATGTTCCAATAGGAAATCTGCATTTCTTCAAATGAACCATTACTGCATCACCAACTTCGAAAGTCTTATGTCTTCTTGATCTGTCTGCACTGTCCTTGTATCTCTGATTTCTTTTCTCCAACTTATGTTTAATATCTTCATGCAATGTCTTCATAAATTCAGGAAACTCTAGCTTCTGCTTCAACACTCCTTTTCTCTTCTCCAATAACATCTCTTAAGTCTGATATACCTCTCGGTTGTGTGCCATGAACAATCTCAAAAGGTGTTTTTCCAGTTCTTTTATTCACTAAACTATTGTATGCAAATTCTGCTTGTGCTAACATCAAATCCCAATTGCTTGGTGTGTCTCCAACTAGGCATCTCAATAAATTACCCAAACTTCAGTTTACAAACTTTGTTTGTCCATCAGTCTGTGGATGAAATGTAGAACTAAACTTCAACTCAATATCCAACTTTTTCCAGAGTGTTCTCCAAAAATAGCTTACAAATTTACTGTCTCGGTCAGAGATGACACTCCTCAATAATCCATGCAATCTGAAAATTTCCTTAAAGAAAAGATCTACTATATGTACTTCATATGATGTTTTCCTACATGGTATGAAATGTTTCATCTTAGAAAATCTATCCACAACAACAAATATGGAATCATTACCTCTTGCTGTCCTAGGTAAGCCAAGGACAAAATCCATGTTGATATCACTCCAAGGTTTCTCAAGACCAGTGATTGGTGTCTACAAACCAGTATTCTGACTTAATCCTTTTGAAACTTGACAAACTCCATAGCTTTTCACAAATTTTTTAACATCCTTATATAACTAAGGCCAAAAATACCTTTCCTTAAGCAAACTCAATGTTTTATCAATACCAAAATGTCCAGCCAATCCACTACTATGTTTCTCCTTAATCAAATTAGTTCTCATTGATCCTCTCGGTATACACAACTGAATACCTTTGAACAAAATATCTTCCTGAATGAAATAATCTTCATACTTACTTGATTGACTTGAATTAGGTGCTCTGCACACTCTCCACTGCTTAGAAAAATTAGGATCACTTTCATACAAATTATTCATGTCATCAAAACCAAGAACCCCAATTCTCATTTCATTTAATAAAGATCTTCTTCTACTCAATGCATCAGCAACTCTGTTAGAAACTCCACTCTTATGTTTAATCACAAATGTGAAACTCTGGAAATACTCTACCCAATTCATATGTCTCTAACTCAACTTATTTTGACTACCCAAATACTGTAAAGCCTTATGATCAGTATACAACACAAATTCATTTGGCATCAAGTAATGTCTCTATTTCTTCATAGCTTGAACTATAGCATAGAATTCTTGATCATAGACAAAATATTTTCTTTTGGCATCTTTCAACTTTTCACTAAAGAAAGCAACAAGTTTACCTTCACGAGTCGATACAACTCCAATTGCACTTCCACTTGCATCACATTCAACTTGAAATACCTTATTGAAATTAGGTAATGCTAACATAGGTAATTCAACAAATCTCAGTTTCAAAGTCTCAAAACTCTTATCAACTCCATGTGTCCATTCAAATTCTCTTTTGTCTCCTCTCATTATTTCAGTCATAGCATTACAAATAGAACTGAAATTTCTGATAAACTTCTTGTAAAAACTTGCCAATCCATGAAATGATCTTACCTCACTGACATTCTCAGGTGTAGGCAAATTCAGTATAGCTTCAACCTTCTCAAGATCCATCTTCAAACCATTAGCTGAAATCACAAAACCCAAATCCACAAGTTCTTCTTTGATGAAGGAACACTTCTTCAGATTAATCAATAACTTTTCCTCTTTCAACCTTTGCAACACTTGCCTTATATGCATCAAATCCTCTTCCCTAGTCTTACTGAATATCAAAATATCATCCAAGTATACAATCACACATTTATTCAAGAATTTTTTCAAAACTTCATTCATTAACCTCATAAATGTACTCGGTGCATTAGTTAAACCAAAAGGCATAACCAACCACTCATACAAACATTCTTTTGTCTTGAAAGTAGTCTTTCATTCATCACCTTCTCTGATTCTGATATGATGATATCCACTCTTCAAATCAATTTTGATAAAATATCTTGCTCCACTCAAACAATCCATCATGTCATCCATTCTCGGTATAGGAAACCTATACTTCACTGTGATCTTGTTGATTGATCTGGATTCAGTACACATTCAACATTCCCCATTCTTCTTAGGTGTCAACACAACAAGTACCACACATGGACTCAAACTCTCTCAAATCAAACCTTTTTTCAACAAATCAAGAACTTGTCGGTTAAGCTCTTCATTCTCGGTCGGTGTTAACCTATGTGGTGCTGTTCTCGGTAAACTAGCTCCAGGAATCAGATCCATACAATGACTGATATCTCTCATTGGTGGCAAACCATCAAGTACATAATCTAAAATCATCTCCTTGTACTCAATGAGTAACTTCTCAACTTCTGAAGGAATTTCATCTTCAGTATTCTTACTCAGTTTGTTATGAATAAAAGCATAATATATATCATTCCTTTTCAAATCCTTAACAAATTGTCTACCTTCCATCAGACAAACTTTCACAGATGTACATATTTCACCAACAGATTCTTCAACCAAAGGTAACAAAATTTGCTTCTTACCATCAACCCAAATAGAATACCTATTTAATTTTCCATCATTTATATCATATTTCCAAGTTCTACCCAACAAAATATGAGAAAAATCCATTGGCATAATATCACATAACGCCTTATCATAGTATTTTCCAATTTTTAGATTCACAAAACATTATTCACTCACCATTAATGTATGCTCATCCTTGATCCATGAGATTTGATAGGGTTTTATATGCTTCATCCTTTCCAACTACAATTTGGTGACCATTTCCTTAGATGCCAGATTCTCCGAGCTTCCACTGTCAACAATCACCTTCCAAACTTTGTCTGCAATTCTACATCTGGTCTTGAACAAACTTTTCCTGGCAGGATCTTGCTTATCTTTCTCACTCCATAATATTCTTTGGATCATGAGATTTCCTTCTTTCTCAGCTTCATTCGGTGAATCCTCTTGCACCAAAGCATTTCTGCTAGTACCGATCTTCTTTCTTTCATATGTACACTCAAAGGATTTATGTCCTTCCTCACCACAATTATAACAAGTTACTTGGAATCCTATTCTGCTATAGCCTCCTCGGGAGTAATTGCCTCTTCCTCGGTATAAACTTCCACCTTTCCATTTAGTCTTTCCTTTATCTTGAGATGTGTCTGAAATTGACTTGTCTAGTTCATATCTACTATTTTCACCATGAGATCTACCTCTTCCTCTAGGGAATCTACCACTGCTGCCTCTTTGCCTTTGCTCATATATTTTGTTCAACTTCTCCTCGGCTTTTAGGGAAAACTAATATGCCCCCTCAATGCTTTCCATCTTGACCAAACTGATCTCATCTTGTATAGAACTTCTCAATCCATTCAGATATCTTGCTACTCTTTCCACTTCATCTTCAACATGTCCAAATCTGATGTCGAATCTATAGAATTCCTCAGTGTAGTCTTTTACTGATCTATCTTTCTGCTTCAAACTTTGCATTTGCCTAATTAGGTTAATCTGATAATCACAAGGTAGAAACTTGCCTTTCAATTTGTTTACCATCTTATCCAATACCTTGATTTTGTCTTTATCTTTCTTCTTTCAGTACAATTGTAGATGTTCCCACCATAAGGATGCATGACCTTTCAGCTTTTTACTTGAAATCTTTACTTTCTTGTCCTCTGATACATTTTCATACTCAAAATACTTTTCCATCTTAGTTATCTAGTCAATCAATTCATCAGAATCCAATTTTCCACTATACTCAGGAGGATTAAACCGAGGTGTGGATTTAAAACTTTTCAAGGCTCTAAGGAATCTCTCTTCTTCCTAGTCCATCACAGGTGCAGGTGTAGCTTCACCTTGAACCTCTTCCAATTCATCATCACTAACATCCTCAAGATCTCTTCCTCTGCGTTGGGATGTCTCAATAGCTTCCAATCTAGCAGCCATCTGTCTAAGCATATCAGCTAGACCTGGATCTGCATTTCCTCTCCCATGAACCATCTTGAATCCCTCTATAATTGTAGGTCAGATCGCAATCTGCTACCCCACAATAATATCACCAACTAGGGTTAGGGTTTACAAGAATGGAACTTAGATCTCACTAATGCTCTAATACCACATGACACAAGGGGGGGTGGAGATGGGGCCTAAGGCTCTCCCAACTACCAAACCAACTTGCAGAAACAATGCAGAAACAACAACAATACATTGAGAGAAGACACAACATAGATCCTTTTTATTAATTGATAAATTTTGTTACATGACAGGCTGTAAGGCCTTCCCAGTTTGGGCCATATACATTCAATGATTTACAAATTGATCTTCATACATGCCAATAATTTATCTTCTATTACAATCTAATATCAAAATCCTACTTCCTTCATGACTGCCCCTAAACTAAGAACATAGAAACAAATATATACAAGAGTCCACCAAGAGAGGTCGATGCTCAAATCTATAAGCAAGACCCAAATTTAGGTCCACACAAATCCCAATGAGAGACCACATACTAATTAAGCCACATAAATTAAGTGAAGAAGTCGGCCACCAAATCCAACTCTAAAATAAACATCTCGGACAAAGGTTGACCGAGCAACAGAGTGACTTGGGCAAAGAACACCCCGAGAAATAGAAAACAAAACCCGAGCATCAGAAGAAATGAACTCGAAAATAAGCATGACCAAGCGACATAAACCCGAGCGACAAAAAATACACAAGCATGCCCGAGCGATAGAACTCGAGCAACAGAGACCAACCCAAAACAAGCATAACCAATCGATAGGTCTCGAGCAACAGAGTACTTCTTCGAGCAACCTCTAAACAAGTTAATGAACAAAAGCAAACATCTTTTTGGTTGAGAAGGATTCCCAATAACCCAAGATGATCCTGCATCAAAAATGATGGAGCATGAATAAGCAAACACATCCCGTACAAGGATCTGATCTGTCCATCCCATAATGGACATCTCAAAAATCAATTACCAAATCCACATAAGAACATCTCACAAGATAAATTCACTTCTTTAGGAACAAAGTCATCAACTACATCCATCTCCAAACAAGGAGTAAAGCATAATCCAAAGATCATCACACAAACCAAGAATAATAACAATGGAAGAACAAGGTGACCAAATAAATCAAATCTCAATGTAATAATGGTCGTCACCTTAATTATCAAATAACTTAATGATCAATACTTAAGAACATGTGTCATCACTCATAGATGCACCCAATCCGTAGAAACCAATCATGACATAAAAGATTATGAACTTTCAAAATATGACCCAAAACATAAATCCATAAAAGTGTGACGATCAAATTACAATTCCACAAAATCCAATAGGACACATACTGGTCCTCAATAACACTTCATAAATTATCTTAAAGTAAACACCATAAACATGAACTTAAAACTGAACAATAGTTGGGTAAATATACTTATGTTTAAAATTAACATCACATACATCTACTAAAAATTACACATGTCTCAAAATAATGATCCCCAACCCTCTAATTTATCACTCTAAAGCCAATGTAATTTCGCATATGAACAACATCAAATAACACAAAAATAGAATACAACAAGTGCCACGTAGTGGCCTGCACTTGCCATAATTAGTTATGATTATATATGTAATTTTAACTTTAATTTTATTATAAATATTATATATATTTTAATTAATAGTTATTTAATAAAAGTAAAAATATTAAGATAAAAAAAATTAAAAAGAAACTTTGTATAAAATACTATAATTATATAATATAGCATATATGATATAGTACTTTACCATAATTATATAATATAGCATATATATATATAGTACTTTTATATTATATATTATAGAATAATATATATTTTATAATAGATGTACTAA
>MU227083.1:1319367-1337840 GCA_018584345.1 Thuja plicata
CGATGTATGATATATTCTGTCTATTTGAGGGGACATTGGATAATGTAGTGGCATATAGGCAGCAGCATGGGCTGAACAAATCCTTTTCCACTTCAAATCTCAAACTCTCTTCCCTGCAGCTGTATGTCATTCTTCTCTTATGTTCTGAAATTGAGTTACGATTCTTTGTCTGCACCCCTCTTAAAGCGTGTTTTTCATATCTTTCATTCTTTCCCTGTAGGAGATTGGAAGAAATTCTGGAATAAGTGAGATAGAGCTTCAAATACTCGCACACCTATCTGCATAATGCATATATGCAACCTGCAAATGCCAGTATGGAATATTTAATTCATTTCTTAAACTATTTTAAACATGGAATGCAGGGGATTGAGAATGAAGATGTGAATACAAATAATGGGACAGTGGATGAAAGGATGGTGATGGCGCATTTTCCTTGAACATCGAGTGATGCAAAGCTGATTTTCCCGTCCCCGTCGGTGTGGATTTTCCCAGCATTTAGGGTGAGAAATTAGGCAGGCCAACGCCCTTGGTTTCCCCCAACATTTGGGTTTCCTTGGCCAGAAACTTGGTACCCACTACGCTGCTCTGATAGAGCTCTTTGTAGAGCTTGTCGAACATCTCTCGTAGATGGGTAATACAGTGCATTTGGGGATCCTTTGAGAATTGCTAAAACTCACCTAGAATGATGACCATATTTTTGGGTGGGAAGCAGGTCCAGGGTTATGTAATTTAGAGCGGATTTGAGTCGGATGTGAGCATGGGCATTGTGCTTATTGATATGTATGGGAAATGCAATACAGTAGAGTAGAGGATGCATGCCAGAGTGTTTGACAAGATGCCTCAACGAAATTTGATCACATGGACTTCCATGATCGCTGGGTATTTTCATAATGGTTTCGAGGAGAAAGCCCTAAAACTATATTGTCAAATGCTCGAATCCGTGTGCTATGTTAATAGCTCTGGAACAAGGCAAACAACTCCATGCACATGTCCTCAAATTAAAATTTGACTCAAACATTCATGTGGGAAACACACTTGTTACCATGTATGCTAAATGCGGAATACTGGAAGATGCACTTCAGGTGTTTGATAAAATGCCTGAAAGAGATTCAGTTACATGGTCCGCAGTGATAACAAGTTGTGCTCAGAATAGACGAGGAGGAGAGTCCTTGATAATGCTCCGTCAGATGCAGGAGCTAGGATTTCAATCAACAAACGCTTCTTTTGAAGCTACACAACTGTGCGTCAGAGTCATTGGACAGCTGGAGACGGACAGCTGGCGAAAAGCAATGAACGGGCCAGATGACTTCAATGGTAGTCATTGGCCTCTCCTCCACTTCTATCCGTTAGATGCAAAAGCCAGGCCGGGCCTTTCCAAGAGGGAAACGCCTACGGCGTAATTAATTAATAACATCTATCAAGTAATCAATAATATTAATATAAATACTAATTAATATCTCTATTAACTAATAAATTAAAAAAACACAATTCAAATCTAAATATTAAACAAAAGTAATATTTAAAAATAAATTAAAATAATTTTTTTTTCAAATTTTATTATTATTTTTTAAATCAAAATTTTGATTTATTTATTTATTAAATCTGAAAAATAATTTAAATAATTTTTTTTTCTTACTGATGAAATTTTTGAGACTTTTCTTTTAAGGTGTTATATATATATATATATACTCTCTCTCTTTCTAAGAACAATCTTTTTTAAAATAATTTTTTCCTCAATGAATTCTGCATAAAATCCATATACCAAAAACTCATAATTTCTAAATTAATGCTTGTTTAATCTGGAGGTTTTTTTCTATATTTTTGAAAATAACAAAGACCAATAAGATTTTACAATTATAAATTTAAAACACAGTTGAATCTGTAAAAATATAGAAAACCAAATTCTATCAATAATCCACAGATCTTAATTGAGTTTTTAGTTTGATGAAATTCACAATTGTTTTAAAATAACCTTGATTGTCTAAGGTTTCCAAATGAATATGGGTTTTCACAGATCTAAAAAATTTCAAGAATTTCTTTGCATGAATAATTTTAATTCCCTATTCCTTTAAATTGCACAATAATTCAAGAATCATGAAACAAGCAAATTAAAACACAAATCATATGGAAAACACAAAGACCTCAAACCATCCGATGAGAAATCACATTCCTAAAACTTCAAAATACTCCAAAGATCCAAGCTTTACAATTATTCTTTCACCCAAAATCCAGACACAAAAATTTTAATCTTCAAAACTTGTGTGTAGCTAATAATGAAAAGAAATTTTCTAATAAAGAGAAATTAGCTTTCCCTTATTCTTGCAATCCCAGAAAAGGGAACTCAACTCTAATTTCCATATTTACTTGTTTAACTCAATTTCTCTCCACTTCAATTTCCTTAGCTCAACTTTTGATTTTGAGAGAAATTAATAATAAAATAAAATAAATTGTCTCTTTCTATGCAACTCACAATTAACATTTAAATCAACTTGAACATGAATTTCTAATTAAATTTCAATCAAATCTATTGTGCAAGAAATTGCATAAATATAATAATAAAAATAATTAATATTTAAAGCATAATATTAATCATGCAACTAAATATTTAAATATAAAATAAATCAAGAAAACCTTTCAATTCGCAATTTGGATTAAATAAATAATTAAATCCAAATATTCTATAATTAGACTATTTTAATAAGTCTATTTATTAAACATAGGTATTTAATTAATTCTCGTTATTTAAATACTCCTATATATAATATTTATATAAACCAACATAAATACAAGCATAATTATTTACTAACAATAATTATCCTTAATAATACTTAATTCTCATAAAGCTAAGATGCACATTAACCAAATATAAACACGCACAATGAAATCACCCAAAATGCAAGCAACTGCAAACTGACTAACTCCAAAAGACTAATCAAAAGAAATAATCAAACCAAATAAAAAAGGGTCCACGAATTTACGTCACCTTGACGAATTCAGGTAGGGAAGTCAATCTGATACTTTTCCAATCATAGGACAAAATAGGCTTAAGATAAATTTTTGGGCCTGATTGCTAACTTCCCTCTTTTACCATTGAGATACTGCGATAGGGCACACTCACTCCTGCCAATTCAGGGAAGACGTTGCCCAATACTTGCAAACCTGTCATCACAAGAACAAGCATGTACATCTAATATATATAACAGATAATGGTAGGGATAGGTCGATCGTGTGGATCTCGCAATGCAAGTAACTACGTCTCTGTCCTCTACCACATCAAGCACACCAAACACTAATATAAAATATACACGCCAACCATACACATGCAAGTATATGGCCAATAACATCATAACTATAAGTAGCATCAAATTATGCAAATAATCATTATCATCTAACCAGCATGATATATTTTAAATCAATGTTCTACATTATCAATAAGCATTGACATGAAATCAATTATCACCAAAGATCTAACAACACACGAGAAGTTATCTAGAAAGGGTTTGGCTTCATAACATACACGGTAGCAAATGGGTGGGCATTACACAAAGTATGATTAGAACCTTTGAGTGGACAAGATTCTCTTTTAAGGTTGATGCACACTTAAATCCACTTCTATGTTTCACCATGGAGGCACTATAAGGTACAATTGAATGTAACTTTATTAATCATCCAAGCCTGCTACATATTGATGTTGGACAATCTTAGGGGCATAGCAATTTTGAATGACCTTGTACAATAGTTTCTTTTCATTTTCCTCTATTTTGGTTTAAAGTGCGTATTTTGAGTTAAAATGTGCACTTGGTTGCCTGTTTGGAAGCCTGAATAATTTATAAAGATGTCAGTGCAAAGACTTTTGTTGAAGCTCAATATCCAGACATTGTTTCTTGTGCAAATATTATGAAAATTGCAACAAGAGACCTAATATACATGGTATGATTAACATCAGTCACTTGAGATTATTTATACATGCCTGAAAATTATGGCATCCAATTCTCTTAGTCTTACTTCAAACCCCTCTTCAAGGGAACATTAGTCTTTTCTCCTAAGTGCTCTTTTCTCTTATTTATAATTTGTGTTTTGTTATAAATGCATGATTTTTCAGGTATGAGTGCCTTATTACCCTCTGAAGAAGAGGAGGAAAGATGGGCAAACCTCACATGCACCTATAATAGAAGGAAACCCGCTTCTCCCTTCTATTCTCACTGCACTCTTTCAATCAAAATGCCTAACTCAGACTGACATGATCACTCTCTTCGGTAATTCACACCTAAACTATCCACATTCATACATCTACAATAAAAATTTATAATAGAATATCCATCTACTGGAAACAAATCCACAATTAAGTTTTCCTTTCTACCTAGTTTGAAAGGAAATGGCCATCCAGTCCTAGAATACACCAATGTATAAATTACTTTCATATATAAATTATTTTCATACATTATAATTACATTACACCAATACATAAATCAATTAACTTCATACATCGTAACTTATGTATAGATACATCTTAAAAATTGGATAGTGTTTTACATATAAAGATGCCCTTGATTTTTTTTCCCTAAAGTTCTAAATTTTCATCTAATATCATTTTTGGCATATAGTTAGGGGATGATTTTGGGTCAAGCTTCATGACCTAGTTCACATTATGTCATATTCTATCAGATTTTAGATTGCCTTTTCATGTTTCTAACAATTCATTCAATTCCAATGCATTCCAAAACAAATGAATTGTAGAAGTTGAATAATTTTTAATCACAATGTTGTTCAACAGGGGGCCACACAATAGAATTTGCCCACTGCAAGGAGTTTGTGCATAGGATATGTTGAGCATTGTTTTTACACAAGCCAACTTGCTAGGATCTCGAGATTAGATTTCCTCTCTTGAAAGAATAACGACGTTATTCCCAAGGTTCTCTGGGATCGGTCACAGCTTGCTTGGTTACTCAATTGAAGATAAATGTGAATGTTCACGAGGAGGCCTTTGCTGGTACGTTCAAGACATCAAACTGCAAAACACTTTAGTTCTTTTTTGCTATTTTCTTTTTTAAAATATGGGTGTTGTAAGTAAAATGCAATTTTGTATTTTCAAGATGCTGATTTTCAGAATTTAAAGAGAGTAAAGTAGCGATAAATTAAGCAAATTGCAAAAATGAAATCCTACGGACATAAACTATTGTGAATCCCTCCTTGCGAATTGAATGATGAAGAGATTTGGAACAAACCCACGAAGCATAATTCAGACCAAGTCATAATTCAATACCCCACAGATGAAAGTGTTTGGAGAGAAGATGAATTCACTCATGCAAGATATTCAAAATCTATCAAATGGTGAAGCCACCAAGGTGTGCGCACCCATGAGATGGATTTATTGTAAATCCCAAAGATTATCTCTTCCACACATTCATCACAACAAGGTAAATAAACAACAACAAACTCTAACTAAAAGAAACGTGAATCTAAAGCACAATAAACAAGAGGCTCTTTGAAAATAGTGAATAATGCAAGCATACATCCAATAATTTCACATAGGTAGCAGAAATTCACACACCATAAATGAAGCACCAAATGTAGATTTTTATTGTATTAATAATTCGACCTTTTACATTGATTTTTTATTACAATATATAGGGTTTTGACCCATAACTCTGAATTTTGAAATTAGGGCATCAGAGAGTCTAAATTAATAAACATAAACTAAACTAGAACTTTGTTGAAGGGAAACTACTGCTAACTGATACTAGAAAGCTTGCATGGATTCTTAAATCCATTTACAATCAACTTGCCCATGCAAGAAGGGTCAAACTCGCCAAGAAGAGAAAGAGAAGAGGGTGAGTTTCTTCTGAGAACTTGGAGTTCTTCTTGGAATCTTCATATGGAGGCTCTTCTTGCGGTGGGAATTGATAGGGGACCCTTAGTCCCTCCAAAATGAACTCAAGTTAACCATCAATATGATTTAGAGTTCAACTGGTGTGCCAAAAATGTGATCTCGCTAAAAAAACCCAGATTTTTGGACCTTGACCTCAACTCCTAAACTTTTAATGCCCCAAAAACTTCTTAAGTGTTTTAAACCCAAACTTCGGAGGAGTCAGACGTTTCAGACTTGTTGCAGGCTGAAATGCTGAAATACTTGGAGGGCTGAAAAGGCCAAAAACCTGGAAGGCTGAAAGACCAAAAAACTTGGAAGGCCAAAAGGCTGAAAAACTGTCTTGCTTGCGGGGCCGAAAGGCCGAAAGAATGGAAGGCCAAAAAACTAAAAGGTCAAACCTGCCTTGGGATAAAATTGGCTAAGTGTGAAAATTGCCAATTTGTTTGTGGCTTCAATTATTAAAAACCTCTAGATGGGGTGCCCTAAGCCTGTGCACTATCCCTTGGACCTCTTCATAGTTGATCTCTTTCCTTTTCACCCTAGTGACCCTTCGTTCTTGCTTCTCTCTGAAGATAGTTAATTAAGAAGCGAAGAACTTGATCTCCTCTTCATGTTCGGACATCCTCTGCATTTCTTCTTTTAAATAGAAAAGTTGTTGTAAGGCTTACTTGGTACTAATACCTGCCAGAATGTCCCTGAATTGCTGAATTACTTCCTTCGATGGATGTAGGGCATGTTTTTCTTTGTCCCTATACAAGTCAAGGTCGATCCTTGTGAAAAAGGCCTCCATTTCCTCTATCCATTTTATGACTTCCTCGCATTTTTCTGCTATGAAAGTCTGATGCTTCTTGTAGACCTTGATTGTCTTGGCTATTTGTTCGGTCCATGCCTTAAAGTTGTCTAGTTCCTCACCCTCATATATCTTTACCAAAATATGGAAATGTTGTGTTTGGATCATTTCCAAGTCTCGGAGGGTGGTTTGCCATTTAGTTATCTCAGAATCCAAACCAACATCATTTTCTACCAGATTAATCAACAAATTAGCCTCAACCAAGATAGTCTTGTATGGCCTGAATACCAATGTGATAGCCTTCTCTCCAAATTTCTTGAAGTCATTCTTCCAATCTGCACTTTCCTAGATGAAGGAAGGAGTTAGGCCTGCCGGCAAATCTGGTGTAGCCCTTTTGTCCAACATGGCCTATAATGAAGCCTCAGGGCCGTTTGGGTCGATGGGACCTACTACCTTATGAATATACCTTTTCAAAGCTTTGTTTTGTTTCGTCAATGATTTTATAGTTTCCTCATCCTTACTCATGAACTCTAGAGTGTGCTTAAGCCCTAAGGCTGCCAATGTCTTACTCCCTTCTCTAGTGGGTTCTCCCAAGTCCACCTCCTTGAATGTGTAATCCTCTAAAGTGACTGATGTTTGAGGAGTGCTGGTAGGAGGGATTTCTATCTGTGCCTTCCAGTGACCCTTAGTGTCTTGGGTGACATATGATAATGTCCTTGCCGACACATTGATTTCTATTTGGTGGAAGAATTGTCCTACAGATGTCATACTCATCTCTTCCCCTTTTATCTCATCTGTGTAAGTTCTCCTTTTGAGCTGGATTTCTTTGGTAAACCAAGTAGGTTTACCAGATGGAGTCATGGGCTCATATGGGGGAACATGGAGGATAGAGGTTAAGCCTTGAGATCCTGGGGTTACTCCTTCCTCTAATTCCCTTTCTTGCACCTTTTCTTGTTCATCCCCTTCTTCATCCATTCTTCCCCCTTGTATTTCTCCTTCTCCCTTTTCTTCCTCTTCCTTATCTTCTTCAGTTACTTTCTCTTCTACCTCTTTGTTCTGGCCTTCATCCTTTGAGGATTTGATTAACACTTCTAAACTAAGACCATTCATGGCCTCTGGCATGGTTTTGAAGGGTGATGTATATTCTATTCTTACTACCTCTTGGGAAGTTGGGGTGGAGCAAGGAAAAGAGACTGATGTCGGTGGAGTAGGTGTTGGAAGTACTGGAATGGGAGATGGGAGAGCGAAAGTAGAATGGGGCGAAGGTGGTGTTTGACTTGGGACCAATGGTGGTGGAGTGTAATTAGAGGTGGGAGAGAAGTTGGTGGAGTAGGGATGTGAGGTGGTGGAGTAGAAACAAAGCTTTCTCCTACAATCTTTCATGTTGGTATGTTTTGATCTACCCCACTATCTTGGGTCTCAGGCCCCTAAGCAGAACTGGAGCTTACCTCTGTGGTAGACACATTTACCTAGGGATTGGTTAATTGGACTGGGGGTGGAGTGAGGGTCACCTGGGGCTAAATGAGTGATGGAGCTCCAGTGTCGTATCCTGATATATCTTGCCCGTGATTCGAATAACCCTCAAGTCCTTCAAAGTCAGACTCAGGAATTCATCAGATCCCAAGGCATCCAAAGGATTGTCCTACTCTTTAGGATCTTCTTTATGTTTCCTAGTAGCTTCCTTTTCTTTTCTTTTCTTTTCTGTAGTCTTGTCCTTTTGACCAGAGGTACTTCCTCTTCTGCTTCTTCGAGCTCTTCCTATACGGTTTCCAGATATGGAGATTCAGAAGTCTTCTTCCTTTTATATGTTTTCTTCCCCTTCTCAATGGTTGGAGGAGATTGGCCAGAGGTGGATGGGACTTCATTTGATGGGGGTTGTGATGACCCTACTGGAGGATCTATCTACCATGTTATCCTTTTCTTTTTATGCCTTGGATTAGAACCATATTCTACTGGACGCTCATGGCAATATACCATCCTTGGCTTCTGAGGCAGTGCCTTTTTGTACTTTGGGATGGTAGATTTTTTCCCTCATTGTTTATCTACTTTCTTAGGTCGCTCCATTAATGTTTTCACAGGTATTGGGCTCATCTTGTAGGGCCTCTTAATCCATTCCTCTGTTGTTCTCATCAAATGCCTTGCCCAAAAATCAATATCGTCATTTTCATCCTTATCAATCTCTGCGTTCATGATGGGCCTATCATATATCTTGTCATATGTATAAATGGCCTCCAAGACCTCATCTGAATCATACTCCCAAAATTTTGGGGGAATAGGATTCTTTATGACTTCCTTTGCCAAGGTAAGAGTCATTCTACAATAATCCTAGATTTTGACCTCATGATCATCTACATAGTCCATCCAGTGATCCTCTAAGTATGGTTCATGAATGTAGAACTTGCCAATAATGTGCCTGTAAGTGCCTATAGGGTCAAAATGAGTCCACGCTATCTTGTAAAGTTGTAGGGGACAATCATCCCATTCAAAGGCCAAAGCTTCATAGACCTTCATATCTTGTAGGGTATATGGTCCCAGTGAGATGGAAAAATCCCAACAATGCTTCTTCTTGTGCTTTATGTGTTCATATGCATCTGCGAGTTGCCTGGCCATCTCCAAAATGATTATTCAATCGAATGGATACCTGGGCAACTTCTTTGGTTTCAAAGTTGATCCCGCTATCCGAATGTAAGTGAAGGTTCTGAATTGTATGTAATAGGCCCCTATGGCCCTTATCTTGGTAGTTGCCTCCTCTGATATCCTTTTTTCAAAATCACCCTCAATGGATCGGATGACCATGAACATGAAGGCATCATTGACTATCCTGTAATCGGGGCAATCTTCTGGCATGTTTTCCCTCCTCATCAACTGTGGGCACACAACATGGGGACAAGCATTTGGATCATTTATGCTTCCCCTCTTGGTAAGACCTAGGTAGTCTGCCCGTGCTGCCAGTAGGTACACTCTATAAGTGCTCATGTAGAATTTGGGGTTATGTTTCACCGCAGTTAGTTGCTCATCCAAACTATCACTAATGATGGAGCCCTAGTCGAACCTTGCTTTGTGGCTTCTGATCCTTTCTATCAGTAAGATTAGCCAGTGTTCGAGTTGGATGGACTGAGATAGCCCATAAACCTAACTTATCAATGTTACAGCCGCTTGGATGTCATCTTTTAAGTACCCCTGTCAGAGGTCTATCTTGTCCAGCTTGTTTTTGGGAAGAGGTTACTTAAGGTATTCATTATTTACAATCTCATATGCTTCCTTTTCTTTGTTGTTGAACCATTGGAGACCCTTTCCAATGTAGAAGTTTTAGAACTCATCAATGCCTTTGTGGAGGTGGAAGACATCCTCCATGACATCTGGCCTTATGTCAAGTACCACCTATCCATGTTTAGGGCCACTCTTTTATCTGAATTGTAGTGATTGGCTAGGGTTATGATCAATTCTGATGATGAGACAAATACTGGGTGGGCTGTTGCGTTTACCAATCCAAATAGGACCAATGCAGTGCAATCCTCAGATCTTCCTGCTGGTTGGGAGCATTGGTTTTCAGCCTTTTGGGAGCTGAAAACCTGCAACAAAGGCTACGACCAAGAAATGAAAAAAACCCAACCTAAAAAACTTATAAAGACCAAACCCGACAAGGAGGGACTTCCCTGCCAAACACGAAGGCGCAAAAAGGCCCGAAGAGACCAGGGGAGGAGGAAGTAGATGCACCCTAGGATGGACAAGCACCAGGCATGAAAAACCTCAAACCTAGACTAAGAAGAGAGAAAAACTACTAAACAGCGAAGAAAGATCTTGTTGGAGATTTGCTTCTGTGCAAATAGTTGATTGTATGTTTGTCATTGATGACAACATATAATATACAGCAGTGTCCTGTAAGCAATTATCAGTACAAATATTCTAGAGCCTTACGCGTTTACATCTATGTTCTAGACATGTTTCGGATGCAATGTTCATACACGCAGATTCAAATATGCAGTTTCAGTTGAGTTATGTTAATCTATTTTGGCAGTCACAGTTTTTGGAGATTATCTGTTAAGAGCCAACGTATTTACATTGTTTCTTGAGTTGCACCTATCTTCAGGATATGCATTTTTGTATTCATGTTTAGTTATGAGTTAATGATGATTATCCAAAGGTGCTAAACATGTTTTAATAGAAGCATGATGTTTGAGTTAATTTGGTAGAGCTGACTATGTGAAGCAACGCGTCCACTCATTTTGAGTTTCGTGGTCCTAACTTTGATTGCGTGCTTAGTTAAGCCAAAAAGGAAGTTGTTGAAGTGTTTCCTACAGCCATCATGACCTTATCCTTGGGAAAGATACATGTAGAAGTTCAAATGTGATCGCTAAGTGTGAGAAAAATGAAGTGAAAAAGAAAAGACAGAGCAGAGCAGAAAGTTAGACAGTAAAAGTTGAAGATCTATGTGAAGAATTAGAAGAAGACTACAATTCACTGGAACTGATCAAGATAGTAGGTCTACTCAAACAATTCATTTTTAGATATAGTGTATATCTTCCTTACATAAGGTTGCAACCTTCACCATTTGAGTAGTGAGCTCTTGGACAGTGTGTCCTCACCCCTAACAAGGTTATTTGTAAAAGACTCCTAACAGGGTCTGACCTTTGACCGGGTCTCTGTACCTATTGCATTGTAAAGATCAACTCCTAATAGGGTTGCAAGATCTTCTAACAAGGATTATTATAAACTAGTACATTTATTTATGGGTGCTAATTCCCACTGGGGTTTTTACCTAATTTGGTTTTCCCCGTTACCAAAATTGTGTTGTTCAATTCTGTGTTATCTTGTTGAGTTTATGTTTAAAGTTATTATGCACTTAATTGGAAAAATAATTGAATCTTGTAGATAACTAATGCAACCCCCCCCCCCAACNCCCCCCACCTCTCAGTTATCTCTTGGGACAATTTCTAACAATTGGAATTAGAGCCAAGTACCTTGGAGAGAAAGCTTAACAACTTAAGGTAGATCAAATGGCATACTTCATAAAAGAGAGTCCTAAGTTTGATGGAGAGAATTATCTTGACTGGAAGAACAAAATGATAACACATCTGCAGTGCATTGGTTTTGACATTTTTGAAATAGCCACACAAGAAGTTGTTGTTCCCTCTCTGAAAGACCTTGCAAAAGATGATCCCACATTCCCTATTCATCTATTCAATATTACATATCCATCCATTCCCTTCATTTATCTCCCATCCAATCCCTTCATTTATCTCTCCATCTCCACCATTCCTTGGTTCTCCCTTGTCATTGGTCTGAATCCCATTCTATCAGATTCATATTCATCCATTAATATATTATCTTCCTCATCCCTTCTATATATCTTATAATCCAATCCATTCCTCTTTCATTCTATCTATCTTCTAATCCAATTCATTTCTCTTCCATTTCTATCTATCTTATCTTCCAATCCTCTCATATCCTCCAATTCCTCTTATCTTCCTCTCCTCCCATCTATTTATTCTTCCTTCCAACTTCCAATCATCTTATCCATCCCTCTTTCATTCTATCTATCTTCTAATCCAATACATTTCTCTTCCATTTCTATCTATCTTATCTTCCAATTCTCTCATATTCTTCAATTCCTCTTATCTTCCTCTCCTCGCATCTATTTATTCTTCCTTCCAACTTCCAATCATCTTATCTTCCTCTTCCACTCTATCTATCTTTTAATCCAATCCATTCCTCTTCCATTCTATCTATTTTCTAATCCAATCCATTCCTCTTCCATTATATCTTCTACTCTAATCCATTTCTCTTCCATTCTATCTATCTTAT
Organism: Thuja plicata; assembly: GCA_018584345.1. NCBI lineage: Eukaryota > Viridiplantae > Streptophyta > Pinopsida > Cupressales > Cupressaceae > Thuja > Thuja plicata. The sequence goes on from MU227083.1 coordinate 1,331,832, forward strand.
AATCCAATCCATTCCTCTTCCATTCTATCTATTTTCTAATCCAATCCATTCCTCTCCCATTCTATCTTCTAGTCTAATCCATTCCTCTTCCATTATATTTATCTTGTATTCTAATTCATTTATCTTCTTCCAATTCAATTTTATCCCATTCATTCCTCTTCTAATCTAATACCTTCCGCTTCTATCTAATTCCTCTTATCTTCCAATCCCATTCCATCTAATTCCTCTTCTTATAAAATTGCATTCCCGCATGACTAAGCTTACCCCATCAACACTGAGCTTTATTCTAGACACAGTGACTGCAAATGTTTCCAACAAATCAGCAGACAGATTGACTTTCCTTGTTTTGTTCTATTCACAAGAAATTACCAATGAATTCCCATTTCAATCAATCAATCTTTTGCCCATCAGGATGCATCCTTCCGATGTCGGCTATTCTATCAATTCTCACATCAAAATTGTTCATGGCAAGAATTTTTGGACTGAATGACCACTTGGTCAGGATGCCTTTTTGTTGATTTTATCTTGTGTTTTACTATGTCCTTATCATGACAGCCTTGATCTTTTATATCTTGGTTCGTTATGGTGAGTATATAGTGAAATAGGTGTCATTTGTGGTATGATCTGCTTGTCATAGTTTGTTAGTGCATTTATGTTTTGATATTTAGTTATGACTATGTATGCCTCACTGGGGGCAGGATTCATGCATCTCAAATCCCTCCAAAGATCTGGATGTACTGCATCCCCTCATGAGTAACATTTCATAGATCTCATCATACCTGATATCTTTCATTCTTGTTCCTAACAACCTATTTGTCTGAGAGTCTAGTCCACGCAAAGGAACCATGTCACTTGTGTTTTCTAGAACATGGTGCATAACTCCTTTTGCAATATCAAACTAGGGTGTGCTCTCCAACATTAACATGGTATCAATCCCACTATCATCATGTAGTTAAGATTACATTGTAGTTAGGTCATATTGCACTTTGATTTTGCTCTTGGCAAAGGTTTCTATTTATTCCCCCTATCCACTCACCTAAGTGATTTTATTAGACCTATTTGATACACACAAAAAACAGTGTCCTCATATGTCTCATATTGCATTCATTCATTAGGTTACTGTTATTATTCATTCTGTTCATTAATTAATCATTATTCATTACAATTGCATTGTTACTTCATTCATTAATCATTATTCATTACAGTTGCATTGTTACTTCATTCATTAATCATTATTCATTACAGTTGCATTGTTACTTCATTCATTAATCATTACTCATTAAGGTTGCATTTAGTTCCATTACATAGTTTAGTTGCATTGTCATTGCTTTCATTATACATTCATCATATTATAGTGGCATATAGTTACATTTCATTCATTATCCATTCATTATCTAGTTGCATTGTTAAGTCCTCAACATTGTTTTAGGATTCATTCATTTTAGAATTTATTACACATTTCACAAATCATATATGCATTTACATTTATTAACCATCACATTGCATCACTACATCCATAATAGCTAAACATATATATATATATGCATCTCATCCTTGCATCACAAATACGTCAGCATAATCATATACATTCATCTCATCCTGCATGTTAGTCATAAACATCATATAACATATGTAATATAAAATCATAATGCATCCATGCATCCTACATAAACCTCACATAGCATCATAAATAACGTCCAAATAGTCCATAAAGTCCATGTGTATATATCTCAAAATGTCAATAGTACATCATGTATCGCATAAAACATACAAAAATGTGTATCAAAATGGCCTGAGAAGAATCATGGTGGTGGTTGTGATGGCCCTGCACCACTGCCTGAATGTGGTGGTAACCTCACTGATCCATGCGAAGCCCAACCTATACTACAGTATATAGATCTCTTTGTATATGGCGGCTCTCGCTCTACCTCTGGCACAACTCTGTGATATAAATTCATATAGTATAGGGCCTCTTGCCCTCTTATGCCAGCCTCCCTCTGTTCCGCAAAGGCGTCTGCTAATACTTGCCCAAATCTTATTGTCATCCCTGTGTCTCGAGCTATATGTTGCTCAGTCATGTATGTCTCTGTGAGGATCCACAGAGAGTCTCTCTACTGTCAGAGTTGTTATCTGTGCTGACATCATTGCTAGCTCCTCCACATCTCCATGCTCCTCGATAATAGCAAACTCTCCGCTCTCAACCCGAGCCTATAATAAATCTAATGCTCTCTGCGCACTATCTCCCTGAGTTGTCTCTGCTGCTAGCTCCCCCTATATCCTGGCTAGCTCTGTCTATAAGCTGCTCGATGTGGCCTGAGCAGTCACCAGTACCCCTGTAGCCTCTGGATCTATTCTTGCGCGCTCACCTCAGTCGCCTAAGATGTCGCTAGCAAGCCCTGTACCCTGCTTAGTTCAGTCTGAAGACTGTCCCTCTCAGCTACCACTGTGTCATACACCTCCTGAGCTATTTGCCTGACTAGTGTCCCTGTACCTGTGGCCCCTGCCCCTATGGTCCCTGTGGCTGATCAGGTGGCCCCTGCGGCTCCTGATCCTGTCCCTGACCCTATACCTATGCACCTAGGACTATGAGAGGTTGTCTCCCCACTGGTATCCCTACCTACCCTCTTTGTCTCTGTGTTGTCACCCTGGGCTAGACTCTCCTCCCCCGGCCCCTCCTCCATCCTCGTCATCATCATCATCATCATCCTGCCCTCCTCCGTCCCCTCCATCCCTGGGCTACTCATTCTCTTGTACTATCCTCGACACTGTCAACTTGATCAGTCTGTGTGCTACTCACCACTGAGCGTATGTTGGGACCACTCTGGCATCTAGTACAGACTCCCGTGCTCTAACCCATGGAACCTCCATCATCCCCATAAAAGATGCTTGTGTTATGCAGGGATCTACTCCCATCCCCCAGATGCTACCCACCTCTCAGGTCACTAGTGGATGTGGAAACCCATCTGGAATTGCCTCCTAGACCTGTCCCATCTGTCTCCATACCCTAGATGACATGTATATGGAGATCATATATGTTGTCCTCCTGATTAACCAGCAGTCGGTCTAAACAAATCTCATGTAATACGAGTCATAGAACTCATCCTCTACGTACCTGCCCTACTGTGGGATCTCATGTCCCCAGGCCTCGCACCCTACATAGGGTGCCCACTGTATCTCCCTCATCTCATCCAACCTCTGCCGCTAGTAACCAACTGAATCTATGGCCTCATAACTAATCGGTGGCCTGTATCTGCATACGAACAACTCATAAGCCACTCTAGTCTCTCAGCGCCTAATTAGTTGTATGACTGCAATGTGCTCCCATGCCCATACAAGAATAAGCGTGCATCCTGGACCTAGTGCCCTACCCTTACGGTAGGCACACATATGTAAATTATAATAAACTTGTTTGAGAATAGTGTATCACCAGCAGTACTGGTCTTCGTCCTCCACCATGCTGTGGAGAACTCGAGCCCAAACGATCGGGAATCCCTTGTCTACATGATTAGGCATCAACCATCCCCCAATCAAATCAGCCAAGTATAAGGCCACCCGTCACAATCGTGGCTGCATCGTCATCGCCCCCGTCTAGGACATCCACTACCGTGTAGTCAGCAAATCTGCATACCTCTTATCGAATGCTATCTCCATGTATGGCTCTGAACCCTTGAAGCAGTACTCGGGTATCAGCCCTCGAATAGGCACTCTGTAGATCCTCCACACGTCGTGAAGGGTGATAGTAGCTTCCCCTATCAAGAAGTAAAAGCTCAAAGTGGTACTGTTCCACCTCTCGATCAAAGCATACATAAGTGCATTATGCGCTCTCAGATGTGGCCAATGACGTACATGCTCTAGCCTGCATAGTATGACGATCCCCCAATCAGCTGCAGTCAGCTCCTACTCTAGCGCCATAGTCACTGGGTAGCACTCCCTCACCCGGAAGGTGATGGTATCCTCCTGCATCCAGCAAGCTCATGTCAAATATCATATAGCTTTTTGGGGCATCAAAAAATGCCCCTAGTCTGTGCTGGGGCATCAAAAATGATCCTAACCCCTTTCTTTCCTCTTCTTCTCCCTCTTTCCTTTCATTTTTGGGTCAATCTGCGTAGACGACCATTGACCCTCGCAGACGATGGATCTTCGCAGTCGCAGTCTGCGGAGCCGACGGATCTTCACAGACGCCAGTCTACGGAGATGACGATTTAGGTCATTGCCTCTTTGCCATGCAGACAATAGAGTTCTAACTCTGTCGTCTCCATTGCGCACTTCCCCTTTCCATTGCCCTCGTAAACGGAGATCGAGCGATCTCTGTCTGTGCAGATGTCAATCTCTGATCAGTCATCTACAAGGATGATGATCTATCGATCACCGTCTGTGCAAATGATGGTCAGGCGATCGCCATCTGCGCTGCGCACTGATGGTCCAGCATCTGTCGGTCGCTGGTAGACCCGAATGTGCTCTCCAAGCTGTGCACGATCTCGCTCTGCTGTCATCACTCTCCTCTTCTTCTCTATTTTTGCTCTTTGTGAGTGAAAATGATTTGTCTGTGGGCCCCGGTGGACTATTTATAGCCCCTTGGGACCCGTTTCTTCTGTCCTTCTCCCCGTTCCCCATTCTGGTCCCCGTTTTTTCTCCATTTTTCTTGGACATGCCATGCAATTGGTCTTCTTTCCCTGTTTTCATGCCTTTTACGAGAAAAAATTATTAAAAATTTGCTTTTCCTATTATTTTCTCGAGGGGGCACACTCCTCTGCTCTCGTTGTCGTAGGTTTTCCTCACCTCTCTGGGGCATCTTATTTTCTTTTCTTTGACGTGACGCCACTTTCGATGCCACATCAAAGAGGGGTAAAATGTAGACATATAAAATCATCCTTATATTAATTTAATTAATATTCCCTTAGCATTATAATTAATTTTAATTAATTACTTATATCTGTTATGTTCTTCTATTTATTTAATTAAATTTAGTTAATTAAATATAATTCACTTTCCATAGTATTTAAATTTAATTTAAATACTATCCCCTTTGATATATTAAATTTTATTTAAATATATTCCCCTTCATTAGTCCCCTTTAAATAAATTTTTAATTTATTTATTCCTTCACATGACTAATTCTACTAAGCTATAATTAATCTAAATTTTAAATTTGGATTAAGCTAATTTGAACCTAGATCCTACCCTGCCTCACATCACTCTCACCAAATAGACCTACTTACTAATTAACTAAGGTTAATTAGACTAATTTCTTGATTCCTACACCAATTAGTCCTAATTATTTGCTCACACATGTGTGAACAAATTTTTAAAATTTACCTTTTCCAAATAATCCATATTTGGTGCCAACAAAGTTTCTTATACTTATGATGACACCTTCTTACACTTTCTAAAAGTGTCTCATTGGTCCAAAACTTTTACACCCTCTTACACCTCTTACAAGATCCTTCACATGTGTACTTTAAGTACACTTTGACCCATCACATCCAAAATTTCTCACACATGTGTGAGCAAAGTTGGCCTCTTGCATGGCTTATGTGTCCCTCATGTGGCACCTATGTGGATGCCACATGAGCTCCACCTCATCCAAGCCCTCTCTCTCCTCCAAAAAATCTATAAATAGAGGTCATTGTCAAGAGCAAATCATCTCCCTTTTATGCATTGTTACCATGCTAGAATAGCTCAAAAATTCTTAGTTCATATTTATGTTTTATGCTCGTTAGTTCATTTTTATAATCTAGATATCACATCTTGGGTTAATGAAATGAGTCTAGTTTCTTAGCTTAGATCTTGCATATCATCCTAAATAGTAGTTCTTTACATCTTCATCATGGTGAGAGCTTGAGACAAGTTCTCAATACTTGTTTCTTGAGCTTTTAATTTGATTCCATTAGCTTGCATCTTAGTTTTCATCCATGGATCAAGTGGGATTAAGTTATTGTGTTGGGAGAGCACACCCACAATAATCTCTAAGAGCAAATCAACAAGGCATTGGGTGCCCTTGTTTGGCTC
>MU227083.1:1357056-1374135 GCA_018584345.1 Thuja plicata
TAGCCAAGGTGATGTGTAAGGTGACTAGGTTTATGAGGTGGACTAGGGGACTTAGTCATATTTAGTGATTGTGTATTTAATTAAATCACTTTTAATAGGACTAATTTAGAAGACCTAGGATAAGAAGCATAGACTATAGTGAATTTACCTAATAAATATAATAATTTATTAAATAAATAGAAGAAATACACATTAATTAAATAATAAATATTTAATCAATTCATCAAGTCAATATTAATTAAATAATAAATATTTAATTAATTGATTAATCAACGAAGCCCTTTTTTAGTGTATACATGTATATCTTTTTATTTCATTTGTTATCTCATTTGAAAATGATATTTTTTTTTATGCATGTTTTATTTTTACTAGACATTCAACTTTGATATTTTCATGTTTTAATAATCTATTCTTTCAACCTGATTTGAATCACTTAATTTGTTTAATTTTAAAAAAAATAAATATTATTTATAATTTATAATTCTATTTATTTTATAATTGAAAATCTACTTCTCTAAATTAAGGTAACATTTTTTAGCATTGTAAAAGACAATAAATTTACAAAGTTAATTATATAACATTTCATTTATGTTTTAAGATTTTAAACACATATTTAAATGATAATATTTAAGCTTTAATTTGTCTTACATATAAACATATAAAATTATTTTAATAATAATAACAAATATATTTTAATTCAGATATTTTATTGGGTTTGAAAACACATTAATGTACATAGAAGTATATAGAAGTATTAGGTTGAGTTTGAAAACACATTAATGTACATAGAAGTATATAGAAATATTAGATTAAAATTTTATTTCATATAAAAATATAATTATTCACATAACGTTTCTCTTCTTCTATTAGTGTATACAAGTCTACCTCTCAATTACCATTGCACCTAGCTAGTGCAAATGCTAATTTTATCATTAAATTTAATATCTTAATCCTTTGTACATGCTCTTTTATAATTAACTTTTAATATAAAACTATGTTAAAAACCAAATTATTATTACTTTCCTTTGGTATCTGCTCTATTTACGCTCCTAATGATCCTCTGGAGAGGGCTAATCTGTGGGATTGGTTGTCCGCCCTCCCAGACATCCCATGGATTCTGGGTGGTGACTTCAACATGGTTGAGTCACAAAAGGATAAATCTGGTGGCAGACCTTTCAATTGGAAACCTGCGGAGGTTGAACCTTGGAATTTGATGATTCAGTCTAAACGGCTATTTGATCCTCTGAAGAACAATGACAATACCAACCTTAATTTGAGATACACCTGGTGTAACTTTCAACAGGGCCCTTCCCGTATATATGCCAGGCTTGATAGATTCTACGTGCACATGAATTGCTTTTCCTTCATCCCTGATAAGTTTGGAAACCTTGTTATGGTATACCCTACGGCTCTCTCTGACCATCATCCCATATCTGCCCGCATTAAGCTTACTCGTGTTCCTCACTCTCCTCTGTCTAGCAAGTCTAGATATATCCTCAACTCCTCCCTTCTGGATGATGTTGACATCCTGTCAGCTATTCAACTCATCAGCACTTTCAATAAGATAGGATCCCCTTTTCTTTCCTGCTGTGAGAGGTGGCATAAAAATTTACATGCCTGGCATGCTTTATTCCAAACTCTCAGTCAAAAGAAGGCTAAGGACTTCAGATTTCTTGAAAAAGATCTTACTGGTAAACTTAAGTCTGCTGAAATGCTTATTCAGAACAACCCGTCCAATCATAGCCTTGTCCCCATTGTTGCTAATGCTAGAGATGACCTTCGTAGGCATCAACAGTCCTTAGTCCGTGGTGCCAAGATTAGATGCAGGGCCCACTAGTTGCAACATGGTGACAAAGGATCAAAATTTTTTTTTAACTACCTTAAGCAGAAGCATGCCAACGAAGCTATCTCTAGCATTTTTGTTGATAATAGGGAGATAGATGATCCTAATGAAATCAAGAAAGCCTTCGCCGCCTACTACTGTAATCTGTTTACCTCTGAGGACAACGGGGAATCCTCAACTCTCAGGAATAAGATCAGATCCATTATCCCTAAGAAGATAACTCATCTCGACTCTGTTCTTCTTGGGGAGATTATTTCTAAAGAGGAAATTGTTAATGCTATCACTTCTCTTAAAAAAGACAACACTTTGGGCCCAGATGGGCTTTCGGCTGAATTCTATCAAGTTAATGTTAGCTGGATTTGCTCGGATCTCCTTGACCTTTATAATGAGGCTTATGAGAGAGGCACTCTGGGCAATATGATTAACAGAGGTATCATTAAGTTAATCCCTAAAGAGGGAGATAAAACTATTATCAAAAATTGGCGCCCAATCACTCTTTTGAATGTCTCATATAAAATACTTGCCAAAATTATGGCTCGTAGACTGGAAAGCATCCTGCCAAAGTTTGTTAACTCTACACAGACTGGCTTTATAAAAGGTAGATATATCCTAGAAAATCTCATTACTAGTTGGGAAGCCATGAATTGGGCTAAGTCCTCCAACCAGAATGTAGCTATCTTTCTCCTGGACTTTGAGAAAGCATATGATAGAATGGAATGGAATTTTATTGACCTAATGCTTAAGGCATTTGGCTTCCCTGACCGCTTCTGTAACTATACCAAGCTCTTGCTTAAAGATGCTATGGCCCAAGTTGACGTAAATGGATCTCTTTCTGACCCTTTCCCCTTGACCCGGTCTATCAGACAGGGCTGTCCGCTTGCCCCTGATCTTTTTGTCATTGCTTCTGAAGCTTTATCCTTCATCCTAACTGACAATACCATCTCTCCGGCAGTCAAAGGCATCACCTTACCCAATAGTGAGAATTTGACCAATTGCCAATTTGCTGATGATACTAGTTTATTTGTTAACTTGGAAGAAAATAATTTCAACTGCCTTACAAAAAAGCTTGATCTTTTCTGCTCGATCTCGGGTGCTAAGCTGTCTCAATCTAAATGTATCTGTCTTGGATGGGAAGAGCAACCTCCGTGTTGGTTTTTGAAACATGGATTCTAGTGGGGTGGGCCCACCAACATCGTTAGATACCTGGGCATCCCCTTCTCTGTGGATCCTTCTCTTAGAGATATGTGGCTATGGGTTAAAACCAAGATCACTAAAAAACTTAACAGCTGGTATAATAGATCCTTGTCGCTTGCTGGTAGACTACAGGTCTGCCAAAAAATCTTATCTTCATATAACATATACTACGCCTCGGCCTGGATGTTTAACAACTATCAAATATTGGAAATTCAGAAGGCCATAAGGAGCTTCCTTTGGTCGGATGGTAAAGGCAACAGAAAGATGCATGCGGTTAAATGGGATTGGTGCAGCACTGATAAGAATTCTGGAGGTCTTGGTTTGAAATATCTTAGAATTCAAGGTATAGCTCTGGCCACCAAATGGGTCTCTCATTGTGTAGATGGGGATGAACCATGGAAGTTGCTTGTCCGAAACAATATTTTGAGGGGATACCCAAAGAAGGCAAAAAATTGGAAAGATCTTCCATTTGCTGATATTTTTATTGGTAACTTTCCTGTCAATATACATGGTTCTGCTGTTTTTAAAACCATCTGGAAAGCATGGGAGTCTTCTAGACGCTTTATTTCAGATAAATCCTTCCATTCTGACACCCTTCTGCATGGTGAAAGGTCCATTTGGTGGAACCTGTATCTCCAGGGGAAGCCTCTTGCCCTAACTCAAGGCTGTTCGGCTAAATTTTGGAACAACTTGGGTATTTCCACATTTATTGATCTATTTGAGAATGACTGTCTGATTAGATGGGATGAGTTAAGAAATAAATACAACCTTCCGGCTGCTCATAAAAAAACTTATAACATGATCTCTAGAGCTTGCTCTGCTATCCCTTCTTCTTGCCTCATAGACTCACATAGATACCTTAATATCAAATGCCTTGATGGTACTTTGCTTAGCAAAATCAAAGCCAAAAATGTTTACAATACCCTGAGCAATAATTTGGATATCATAAAGCATATCAATGAATTTTGGTACACCTCCCTAGATACTAAGGACTGGAGCAAAATCCTTAATAGAATTTGGAAATCTTCTATTGATCTTAAGATCAGGTGTTTTAAATGGCTTATGCTGATTAATAGACTCCCTATCAGCAGGTACCCAGTTCTTAATGATGTGTGTAGACTTTGCAATAGACCTGAATCCTGTAGACATATCTTTTTTGAATGTAAATTTGCTAAGAAGGTCTGGGCTTTATTTGGAATAACTTATCCTAAGTTCATTAATATTTTTGAAATCATTACTGGATATATACAGGGTCTTAAAAAAGATTCTAATTTTTTATGGCTCATTATTTCTTCTAACATTTTTTGGCAACTATGGAAGTGCAGGAATGAAGAAAGGTATCAAGGTATACATAGATCTCTTACTGAGTTGTCCTTAAAACTCACTCTTCTTAGAATCTCCTCGCAGGTTTGCATCACGATGATGATCGAGAGGGAGAAACTTATCAGATTCCTCAAGATGGGACATTCCACTATGTTCGTATTTGAAATGAAAGATGGTTACGACTATCGTAATCATATGAACAATATGGCTCTATTCAACAAAACGGTGAATAAATTACACAAGGAAATCACCAAGAACAAGAATGCGACGGATGATCAGATAAAAATAATTGCTCAAATCCAAGCCAATAAAGGCATTGCTTGGATGGAAGGACCCCTTGGCTGGACGGCTTGGGTGGAACAGTTTGAAGATCTGCTTCATTAAACTTTTTTGAATATATGGCTCTTGTGTATAACGGTTTCCTTGTGTTGTTTGGGTAGCATACTTGGATTTTCTCCGTGTGAGGCATGCCTCCGGAGCTGAACTACTTGTGGTCCTTTTTCGTGTTGTAACCTTGTTTTTGATATCTCTATATTTAATATTAAATTTTTTTTTATTATTACTTAATATAAATTAAAAATCTTCTAATATAACTTAAAAACTCATAAAATATAAATTTATATTCTTATTCTATACTACTCGTTAACATTAAAATTATTCTATTCTCTTCTATAAAGTTATCCTGTGGGATAAGAAAGTTCCCACCGACTCGTATCTTCCTGCCCTTTTTATGATTGTTCTTAGTGACGTCAAGCCTTCGGTATCTCTATAATTTACATCCTGATATGCTTTTCAAACTAATTCGTCATCTAAACAGTTTTCAGTTGATGGCAGCGGCCGATTAGAACCAGCATTTGCATTTGTGAAGCTCTGTTGGGCACATAGTTTTCGTGCATCCGCTGATAATAAGTAGAGGAAAACTCATTGAAGAACACAGCCGGATCTTTGTAGTCCTCGTCTTGGAAACCCTCTCTCGTACGAAATTTTCTGCTGTCTTTGCCACTCCGCGTTGCTGTGTTCAGGCACTTTGTAAAGGAGTCCGCAAAATTATCGTAAGCTGCGAATTTCAAAATAATCCAATAAATAATGGCAAACCACTCAAGACTTGTTAGAGTACAGTTGCCTATATTTGAATTCACTGGATTTCCACCATTGCCAGATGATTTGGTATTTCACATTTTCAATTTGACATGGCAGTCAAAACACCTCTTTTTTTATATTCTTTACGTTAGTAAAAAACAGTTCAAGTGTTACACAACAGTCGGTTTAGCCTTTCCTGCTATTTTTTCGAGACGCGACGGAATAATTCGAGTGTCTTATTCCTTCTGTTCACCTTATACAGATAATGCGTACTATTCCCCCGGTCTAGGGTTATATATAAAACCCTCAATCAGCGTATAATGTATCTGTATTTTTGGTGTGTATATGTAATCATTGTATGGATCTCTCAGTTTTTGTTTTGTTGATTGCAGTGACAATGGTGAAGGAAACAGGGTACTATGACATATTAGGAGTGAAACCCGATGCTTCTGCTTCTGAGATCAAGAAGGCTTATTATATTAAGGTCTTATCTTACCTTGCACCCAGCCCTGAAAATAATAAGCATCATTCGAAGAACATATCATGCTTTATTTTTATACTTTTATAAGTGCATTTCTGGATTAGTCGGCCAATGTATGCATGAATTTTCACTGACTGAGAATGTATTTAAAATTTATGTCAGTAAAAACAAATTTGGAATGCAGTTTTTTTACTCTTTGCCTATAGGTTAATTTCTCATAAAAAATTCAGAAATTAGTTTCACAATCTGCCAAATGAATTTTCCCAAGTTTTCATATAGAATAAGTGTTACTAGATAATCCAAAATATGTATAAATAATAAAACATAGGTTATAATTCAAATATTTCATAGCTTTCAAGCAGGAGAGATTTGGTTGGTGTCCTACACCTGTAGTAAAGATTCACGGACAAACAAGAGCCACACACCCGATTTTTCTTTTCTCAATCTAGAGATGGAGGGAATAAACTAAATGCTTCACACTTAAATGTGTTTGATAGGGATAATACCATAATCTTTGGGTGAAATAAAAACTAAACAAACAAAAGCTAGCTATTAGGTTCAAGGTGCCATCTACCTTGTTAATCTTATGTCATATTGTACAGTTGTAAGAACCCCAACAGGTTCTAACTTCACCAACTCACTAATTCGCTATGCAAATGCTTTATAGTGACTGGTTATTGAATTCAAAATGTAATTGCTTATTTTTTTGTGATATTGCCAGGCAAGAATTAACTTTGAAATAAATATAACAATCTGGAAACAACTAGAATGTAATTGAGTTGAAATATATTGTATTGTCTATGGAGTGTTTACAATACTTCTAACATATCAAAAGCATACCCAGAAACATAAGATGATTGCATTTATAAATATCTGCTTTACACAAGCGGCAGCAAATGACCCTGAAGAATGAATTGATCTGCACTCAATGTTGATTACTCCAAGCTGAAAATAATGCACACAGCCACTAATAGGCTGGACACCCAAGCATAGACCCAAAGAGAGCCAAAGAGATAGGTGTTTTGGCTGGTAAAGAGCACGCCTCACTGCTATAGCTAAAACGTCGCCATGAATGCACCAGTATGGCCACCATAAATAATGCTGGTAATTACTAATGAATGACTGGTAATGAAGTTTGAAGCAGCCACAATCAATTCTTGAAATGATCTTCAAATATTGCCTTTCAAGCCCAAATCTTCCCACCAATTTGCACAAGTAGAACTCTTGTATGAAGCTCTCACAAAGCAATAATATCAGCTGGTATTGCACAACCCCAAAATTGTAAAAACATTGAAGAGATTTCGTCCTCCAATGCTGAAGATGACTGAAACCCTAGGTCTCATTGCACAATTTCTAAGAACATCAAAAATCAAAGTCAAAACTCAAACATAATCAGGTCAATTTTCTCGTTGGGCCTTTATAATTCCTCAATATGGTTTGATTCATAAAGCTTCACCAAAAAGCCTCTTTAATAACTTATATATTTGCTTTTGATGTTATGAGTCAACTTTATAACATTTCCTTCGTTTGGGCGCCCACTTTATTAAATCATTTAATGCTTATTAATGATGTCTCTTGGCCCCATTCACTTTATTAACTTCATAATAGACTTTTATAATGAATTATTAATTAAGAATTCTTTATTAATAATTAAATATCATTAAATGTCATTATAATTTAATATCTCATTGAATACTCATTATTTTGCTATACCATCGAGAATTGGGGTCAACACTGCAAATCTCCATGCATGTAGGTGCCCTACCAAAAATGGTAACTCTGCAAATATGACTTACTATAAATAGTAAGTTCCCGAATATGTAATCAACCCAATGGTACAAGGGATCAACATTGCAATTATAGCCTGTTCAGGTGCCTTGCTATAATAAGTAATCCTGACTTCCCTGAAATAGTCACTTACTTGTTGTCCTCAATTTTGACATCACAAAATTGGACAACCCTACGCAATTTTCTCATAAATTCGTAGGCATTTCCTCTTGGTTTCGGTGTTTTGATTGATGTGTTATGAAGACAATTCGTTATCCTTTGAATTGTTCTAAATTTCATGCCTTTTGAACATCATTTTTTGAAGGTTTTCGTCAAGCTTATCTTCTTCTTTCTTGCTATGATGAGTTTTTCTTCGTTAGTCGCAAGAACTTGATTTTTGGCAACCTTTGGATTGTTTTTCGTTTTTCTTGTTTGCTTGCTTAGTTTTTGGTTTTCCTTTCGTCCTAGATTGATTGCATTTTGAAATCCGCTCGTTTCAAGCTATCTTAGGCTTCAATCGGAGTTGTCTATCAAAAGTTATTAAGGAATTAAGTGTTCCGCAGGTGGGCTTTTTAGGCCTGACTGCATATCATTACCTTTAATCAAAATCTTGCCTAGGTGGGCTTTTCGTTGACCATTGCATAACATTATGGGTATATTTTCATGCAAATGGAAATTAAGGGAAGAGGAAAACTTTGAACAATTTTGTCACTATGGTCAAGAGGACATACAAAAAGGATTGATTAACAAAGAAAACACAAATTGGGAGAGTAAAGATAAACTCCATCTTTATATCTTTGCATCGGGATATATGAAGTTATAATGAGTTTATAATGTAAAAGTGGGTTTTTAAACTCTTATTACATGTTTTCTCTTTTAAAAAAAATTGCTTTTAAATACATATGAGAAATCCATGTGTTAAGTGGAAGGGTGGCGATTTTTGGGCCATTGCATGTTTGAAATAAAATGATTGTAAAGTATGGCCATGTATTTCATTTCCAAAACTCCATCACTTTCCAATAGTGACGATTTTAATGCCCATTGTATGTTCCAAAATGCATGTGATCACATGCGAATAGCTTTTAAAATATCCTGTTATCACATGTTAATGGCCTTTTTATTAAGTTTTGCATGTGTAAAGCCTATTTCGAAACCCGTCGGCAGCCTTGATGAGTTTGGACGCCATTTATAATATGAGTTGCATGTTATATATACAATGGTTGTGATGTCCCCAATTTTAGCAGGTATTGGCTGTGGTTTTGTCAGCTCATTATCGCAACCCTCGTGAGTTGACGCCTGGTTTTGGGGGTTCCAGTTGGCAGACTCGCTATTTTTAGTAAGTTTGGACTTACTATTTTAGTAAGTTAGTTGGTCAGTGTTTATCTCTGACAGGGCAGTATCAGCAATGGTCAGTGCTTTTGACAGTGTTCAGATTAGGCAATTCTGTGGCTGGGGATTTACTATTTATAGTAAGTCTATTTTTGGCAGTTGCTAATTTTGGCAGTGCAGTGGATGGCTATGTCAGTTTGGCATGATCAGCAGTGGATGCGGGATTTATCGCATAAGTTCATATTTATTAATTAATAGTTATAAAATATTAATTAATAATAAAGCCACATTATTATAATAAAGTAATACTTTATTATAATAATGTTTTAGAAGTTGATAATTAAAAGAGCTTTGAACTGAAGCTCTTTTTGGGAAACTGTGGCCAAGAATGGATTATAAATATGAGCTCATTTCATTGGGATTGCCATTCGATTATTGATTAAACTTTTGACTTTGTGGCTCTGTGCCGGAATTTCTGAATTGTGCCCTTGCTGAAGTATAAGGGTTTCTGAGTTCTTCTCTACTGCAATTGTGCTGAGGTACACAATTGCACGATCTCTCTACTGTTGAATCTGTGGCTAGGAGAGGAAATTTATACTGAGTTTCATTCATTGTTGTTTGGAGTTTGCTGAAGGATCGATTACACACTGAAGGTGTAATTATTTCTGATATCGTTATCATTGAACTGAGTCCTGCCTGAAAGAGGACGTTACTGCAAGGAAGTGAGAGTGGTTTTCGAATTACAAACTCATCCTGGAGTGGATCAATTTAGTCTGAGGAAGCTACGTTTGGGAGGGGAGAAGTCTGCATCAATTCTGGGCTGGAATCGAAACATACAGCAATAGCAGCGTGGAATATACTGAACCCGCGTTTGAACTGGAGATCGAATGCTCAGCAAATCGATCAAATCTGCTGTTTCTGGGCAGCGAATTGGTTGACGTGGGAGTGCTATTTGTTCGCCAAGCGTGGAGTTTCCTGTCTGGCGTGCTGGAGTCATGAATTCAACCACAAATACAGGCTGTGTGACTAGTTGGGGTAATTCACGGGCCTCTAACTGCATACCAGTGGTGAATGTGGATGCTGGTTGGTTATCATCACAACATCGGACGTCTATATTGGCGAATATCAGGTTCCTTATCATTGTTGCATTTGTTGAATAATTAATAAACGTATTTGTTTCCAGAATTTATCGATAATAAATGTGCTGGAAAATAATTATGACTGTGGGTTGAAAATTACAATCTGAAATTGATTATATAAATAAAGGGGTACTTTCTCGCAAAGTTATTTTTTGTAGTTGCAAAATCTATCAATTCTCAGCAGAACAATTCAGGTTCATTACAATGGTACATGCAAAGTCATCTTCAAAGCCCGTTCTGACTTCTCAAATGCATGTATCCTAGCTTATAAAGCCCGTATAAGGCATTTTAACTTGTAACTTACCTTCTTCAAGCTAAAGTGGCGATTTTAGAAGTTCATATCTTAAATTGCATAAGGTGTTTTTGGTTATCTAAAACCTGTTTTTATTAAAAACGCCAGCAAAGATCAATTGTAAATGCCAGATAGAAGCCCGTCTTAATACATTATGGACTACGTTTTTCTTCTCCAAGCCAAAACAGTGTTTTGAATACCTATTACATGTATGTAATCATATGCGTTTGCCTCCAATAAGCCTGTTTTAGGGCATTTTATGCAAAAATGTGGCTCGTAGAGGCTGCGTTTGGAATTGTAAAGCCTGTTTTGGGCATTCAAGTGTAAGACATGGGTGTTTATGAAGCAAAACTTTAATCTCCAACCTGCAACGTCAAGATAGAAGCCTGTCCCAGGGCGTAAAACATCATTCACAGTACATATTCAACATAATAAATCACGTTTCTACTCCTAGAGGCACCGTTTTTTGTGTTGTATTGCATCTTCCTTGCAAGAACATCAAGTTGCAGTTTTGAATGGTTCCTTCTTGTTGCTATTTCTTTGCATCTTTGTCCTCCATCATGGACATTTGTCAAATCTTTTAGTGACTCATGAAATGCATTAATTTGGTGAGAAGAATTAATCAAATTCTTTACGTATATAGTTGCAATCTTGGGAACTCCTTCCTAATTCGAAATCACTGAGATTTGGGAGAGATTTGTTCAGAGATTTTTGAGAGATTGTTTTCCTTGCATTTTTCAAGGAAGAGGTAGGTTTTTGTTTTTGTTTGTTCTTGTTTATGTAAATCTCCATTTCATTTTCAGATTTGTATGTGCGTTCTTTGTAATGTCCCCGTTTTTATGCGCATTGGAGTTTGAGGGGTTTGACTAAAATTAGCAATGATACTAATGCTTGTAGATGGCAGCTCCATCTCATATGCTACTTCACCCATTATTTTAGTCACCTTGAAAGGCCCATAAACTTTGGTATAAAATTTTTCACTCTACTTACTTTCCATGAGGACTGACTATAAGGTTGATGTAATGTCCCCATGCGGGACCTAATTCAATTTGCTCTAAAACTGCCAATTGATTTGTAATGTGGGCTCTGAAATTATTTATTAGTTTGCCTGCCTTCTTCATGAATAATATTGTACTGAATCTTATTGTGCTCTTTAATTTCTCAAGTGGGTATATATATATATATTCATGAATAATATTGTACTGAATCTTATTGTGCTCTTTAATTTCTCAAGTGGGTATATATATATATATATATATATATATATTCATGAATAATATTGTACTGAATCTTATTGTGCTCTTTAATTTCTCAAGTGGGTGTATATATATATATGTATATATATTATACCAATGATTTGTGAAGGAGTAAGGGAAGTAATTAATGAGTTTGCCCAAATAATTTTTATAATGACCAGGACTGATTTTATTATAGATTCACCAAATCTGAAAAGGATTGTCTGGTACATCAATGAACTATACTCTCTCAATGCTAGTCCTATAGAGTAGTTTTAATGTGTAATTTGATTTATGATTATGGATATGCTATTGCTGTTTCAGAGTGATTTACCCTTGCTCATGTGGGTAGTTAGATGTAAAGGTAGGGCTTGATCTCAAGCATGTATTATCTGCTGATTAGGATTAAAAGTTAAAGTCTGATTGGACTGTTGTAAGTTTTTTATTACCATTTTCCATTTGCTGAAAGTTTAAACTGTTGCCTGGATGAGAAATTATAGTTTGAATTCGATTCCTGTGCTGACTTGCTGATTGATTGATGTCTAAACCTCTTTCAATGCGGAGTTGGAGCCTCCACTCGTGTATGGTATTTTTTGCCAATATGATTGATGACTGTAATATTAAAATGTTGAATGGATTGTTATAGCCTGTCCTCAATCAGCAGTGGATTATTTCCATGTGACTTTGGAAGATTCTGTTATGAATCTACTATCAATTGATTTAAAACTGAATTGAGTTAATAATAGATGCAATCGCTATTTCCAAACTCTAATATTATTGTCATGTAATCTGCAATTAAAAGGTGTCGTCTCTGATAATAGTTTTCTTTTAAATCATGTCACATGATTTAATTAAACAACCTCTCAGTCTAGATGCTACTATCTGCCACTGTCTGAATGTTGACGCTCCAGATTGTATTTGGTCTCTTTTTTGTATTTTCTGAACTATTCACTGGCCCTTGACAGGATATGTGCTCACCCTAGTTCATATATATAGTTTGCAGACTTCATTTTCTAATGGTAGAAGCTTCTTATCTCCGTAACTCCTTTATTTGACTTCTTCTCTCCCTCTATTGAATCATCTCCATATGTCCATAATAAGTATCTGCAGACTATAAAATGCTGATTGGATTATATTTGCTGAGTGTTCCTTCCCCTCCCTCAAATCTGATGTCTACCTTCATCTTATAGAGATCGTTGCGTCCCCATAGACCTGCGTGGGGAGAGAGGTCGCGACTCTTCTATAGTCGCCAAATAGATTAATATAATATTATGGATGACAATAATATTATGATATATGTATTTAAAGTTTATATAATATTATTTGATATTTGGTATTTATTTATTATGTACTTTATTTCATAATAATATTTACTAGATTATATTGATCTATTTAATATTTGTCATTATATATATATATTTTTTTGGTCGGTAATAGGTTTTTTGTATTAATTATAAAGAAATTACATATATATTACTTCACAGCGCTATTCCTTCTTGCCCTAAATTTCCATCTTTTATAGGAGTCCATGCTCCTTTACAAATTGTATATGTTTGACTCTATCTATTATCCCTAACAGTCTATTTTGTTCTAATATACTCTGAAATCTAACATTTAGAACATTTACATTACTTTGGCATAAAGCCGAGTATACTAAAATTCAAAAAAGACCGAGCACTCTACTTTACTGCTTTAACCCAGCTCTGTTACTATGCTGCTGTTCCGATTCTATCTCGGTTTTGGCTACTCCAGCCTTTTTCGGTGTGCCCTGCATTCTTTGCTTGACGTTGATCATCTCTTTCCATAGCATCTCCAAAATTCCAAAATTTCAAAATGTATCTTTGCAAAATGGGGAATTACCTTTCAGTTTCTAATCATATCTCCTCCCTTTTCGGCCCATTTGGGTGCGTCTTTTGCGCGGCACCATCACCGCCAGTTTCTTCATACTTTCTTCTTCCCTGCGCTCGTGCAATGCTACCTCCGCCTTGATCTATTGCCAGCCCTCCCTTGCTCTCCCAATCATCAAAGGCTTATCTACCTTCGGCCTCCACCTGAGGAAAGGGATCAACCCATATTGACGCGCATCATCATCTTCTTCAAAATATTCAGAGATGTCTTGCCCTATTCCGAGTATAGACCATTCCAAAATCGAGTCTAGTTCACCCAACACCTCTTCTTCAAATAAAGCTCTTATAATGCGGCCCACTTCATCAGTTTCCTCTCTGAGCTCGAGGCCCCAAGCAATGATAACATCGATAACATCCAAGTTGGTTCTGCGCTTAATTCTCCTTTCTCGAAATTGTTCTCTGATGACTTTTAAAACGACCTCCACCATCTTTGCAGACTTGATTTTTACCAGGCCTTTAACCCTTTCAAAGCTTGCTGGCCACTTAAACGCTTTCATTTGTTTATCCGAGTCTATACAGAAAGTAGCTTCCATCTTGCCTTTCTCTGTCGTTTTCTCTTTTCTTTAAATTGGTGCGCTAAATGAAGCTAGAATGTCGGCTTTTAACTCCACGATAGCGTTGTTTCCTTGACAAGCCAATATTTGTGCATGCAAGCGGTCACTTCACACTTGCTGTTATAATTATAAAGCCCGGCTCTCATTAATTTCCTTCCCTCCTTTGTCATGATATTACATCATTTCCACGACTCTCCACACACAACCGCCGTCAATCATGTCCTCTTCGTTATGCCACTTGAAGCTTGCCTTTACCTAGCTTTAATTACATTCAATATTTTCGGTTTTGTTGATCATGATGTCATCAAGGCAATTTTTAATTTGAGACATCTAAAGTGTCATTATTTATGTAACTGAATTCTTCAAATATAGGAGTTTCTATGTTTTCAAAGCTTGTGGCCCAATTTGCGATTTTATCAGCCTCTGCATTACCTTCTCTTAGAGTGTGGCTGATACAGAATTCATTAAATTTCTATATGAGAACTACCGCCTCCCTTACTATGCTATTAATGAACCATGTTTGGGAATTTCCTCTTTTAATTGCCTTTATAATGACCTGCAAATCGCCTTCCAAATGCATTTTCTCCACACCCAACCTCATTCCCAGTTTAACTACTAGCAGAGCTGCTTGTGCCTCTGCCATTAAGTTTGTTCCTGTCTCTATCCTCTGAGCTGCTAATGCTACCACTTCCCCATTGCTATTTCTAGCTATAGCACCCGTTCCTGATATTCCTGGATTCCTTTTCGAGGATCCATTAAATTTTATTTTTATCCATCCTATATCAGGAGGAAACCATTTTACATCTGTTCTACATACCCTCATTGTTCCTACTTGGCTTCCATCATTCTTATATCTCACTCTGATTCCCGGCCACTGTTTGTGTATTGAGCTATCCCATGATGTGAAGACCATATTAGCATTTAGTTTACTAACTGCCGAACTCATTGCTTCCTCTATTGAAGAGTTTATTCGAAGTAAAATATTTCCTACTGATTCTGAAGTATCCTGAAAAATTCTTCTGTTCCGTTCTTTCCACAGCTCCCATATAATTATTGAGGGGCTTACTGTCCAAATTTTTGAGAAAGTAGATCTCTTAGAGTCACACCACCACCACTTGAATATATCTAAAAGAGAATTTGGCATTGGTCCTACAAAGTTTAATTTTGACTTAACCATTCCCCAGCATTGCTGGGCATAAGCACAATGTACAAAGAGGTGGTCAATATCTTCCCTCGCTTGTTTACATATGGGGCACATAGTTGGTCCTATAAAACCATACTTTTTCCTCTTCTCCCCTGTTAATACTCTCCCTTGAATGGAAATCCATGCAAATGCTCCTGCTTTCTGTAAGCAATCCTTATCCCAACACAATTTATGTGGCCAATCACTTGCTGTTTCCTCATTGATTAGTAGATTATACCCCAGCTTTGCTGAATAGTTCCCACTCTTAGCTGCACACCATATTATGTTATCCTTTGCTTCCGACAACTGAATTGGTCTGCTATTAAAAATCTCTTTCAAATCATTGCACAACCTTTCATTCAAACCTGTTGTAGTAGCCTCCTTCCATCTCCATTGCAGTCCCAAGGGTCCTTGGGTTTGTTCCATATAATCTCGAACCTTTTCACCCCATACATTTTTTGTGCTTTCCATGACCTCCTATGAGTTTTCTATATTTATAGGAGCCATTTTTCCATTCCGCGAATCTTCCCAGAATGACGCCACCCTACCATCACCAAGCTGCCATGATAGGTGGTCACAAATTAATGGCCTACATTCCAAGATGAAGTTCCATATTGCTGATCCTTTTGGGGGGTTCTGAACTGTAAGAATTCTAGTGTCCTCCATTGTGTCCAGATACTTTGCTTTGAGGATTTTTACCCAAAGCTGATGGGGCTTCATATACATTTCCCATACAAGTTTTGCCCCTAGGGCTTTGTTAATAAGCTGCCATCTTAGTCTAGCGCCCCCATTTTTACGAGATTTACAAATTGAATACCATGCCACAAGTGGTATTTTATCTTCCTCTTGTCCTCCATTCCAAAAAAACTTCCTCATACGTTGTTCAATGTATTTTAGCACTTTAATGGGGATTTGTAAACAGGTCATTGAAAATATAGGAATTGCTGCAATAACTGATTGAAGCATCAGAATACGACCTGCATAATTCAGCCACTTTCCTTTCCAGCGATACATTCGTTTTACACAGTTGTCTACCAAATCCTTCCATAGATTTTCTTTTGAGGCACCTTCAAAGAGTGGGATTCCTAGGTATCTATTTGGAAGAACTCCCTTCATTCCCAATACCCTAAGCACATGTTGCTGAATAGGAATAGAGGTATTGAAGAAGAACACTTCAGACTTCTCCTAGTTAATAAATTGCCCCGAAACTTTACTATATAAGTCCAGGGTAGATTTGGCTCGTTAATGGGCTTTCGAGGGTTAAGCCTCCGGATCCTGACCCTAGGAACACTTGGCAACCTCCGGAACCCGGATGGATCAAAGTGAACTTTGATGGCGCTTCTCGAGGCAATCCCGGGACTTTCGCAGTGGGCTTCGTCGCTCGTGATGAACATGGGAGTATTTTGGGTCTTGGCGCTCAACGTCTGGAAGATGGCACCAACGATATTGTAGAATGTGTTAGGGATTTTTCTTGTATGAATCACAATGCTTGAAATGTCTATGTGAACCTTGAACCTTTACTCCTGATTCAGAGACAAGAAAAGCCTAATTGCTAAGGACTGGATAAGATCCTTCCTCGTTTTTGAGTTCCACAACTACTCAGGCAGGTTTTACCTTTAATGATAGCTGTTAACACAGTTTTTGTTAATGTGGACACTGATTTGTCATGTATCTCTATTGAACCAACTTTATAAAATACCTTGTAGATGATCAAGCATAATCATATACAGGATTTAACCATACAAATCATAA
>MU227083.1:1383945-1412697 GCA_018584345.1 Thuja plicata
ACCGTCCCCGGGACTTCTAGCCATTCCCAGATTTTTGGGTAGCCATCCCCAAGTCTCAGGGACATTTCCAACTTTTTCTTGAAATTTGGGGACGGCGTGGGGACGTCCCCAAGCCGTCCCCAAGTCCCGGGGACGTCCCCGTTCCGGAAACTTGGGGATTTAGGTCGGGGACGCGTCCCTGGGTAACCCTGGTTTTGATCTCAAATTGTTTCCCCCAATGATTATCTACCCATTTTTGGATTTTTGCTATGGACGGCCACGGTCCTATCCACTTCATAAAGAACACTGTTTCTTGCAACCTATTTACTGAATCATTCCAGTGGGGATTATTTATCAATAAAGATGAAGCTCTAATGGGGACCAGATCCTCTACCTTTTCTCCATTAGTTTGGGTTGCCATTACCGATTTGCCATTTGTGACTTCCTTGCTTGCCTCTTTTGGACGCCAAAATTTACCTTCGATCTGCTTGAAGGTAAAGTTTCGTGGTCGGTAGAAGGATCCACCCAGTTTCCAAACAAAGGGTGCTCTATTCTCCCTGCCCTGTCCATTCCGCCATACTCTTGGAATCTGCGATAGGTCTTGTCGCGGGGGAATCCAACCCGCTCTACCATTAGGCCATCTTCGACTCTCCACACCCTTTGGGCCATTTATGTTTTGAACCCATCTATCTTGTTTGGATTGTTCAGTCCCGAAGATCTCCTGTTGTCTGTTTTCACCAAACACTTTGTTTCTTTTTATGACTCCATTGTTCCATTGTAAAGAACTCTGCCCTGGCCACATCGCTGGTTGCAACCATTGTCTGTGATTTCCTCTGCTAATCCCTTTACCTCCATATCCCTTGCCACCGTAGCCGTTGCCCCCATAGCCGTTACCTCCAGAGCCGTTGCCACCATAGCTGTTACCTCCAGAGCCATTGCCCTCCATTTTTTTTTTCTGCAACAAATATTTTTATTACAATACTATTTGTCATTATATATATTATTAATATGTATTATTATGATAATTAATTATTTATCATATTATGATATATTATAATAGATTTATTATTATTTGTAATGAGCCCAACTTGGCTCTTCTTTGCAACTTAACAATTCCACTACGCAAGATAATATACTAACCTCGCTCTCGAATCAAATGCAAATAAATTCAGCTCTTTCTTGTACAAAATACAAATTTCTAGCACAACTCCTTAATTCAATATATTTAGTTTCTATTCAATATTTCTCAGCCAGTGTGTACACTTATTTTAACATGACTTATTTAATTAACTTCTAGAAATTGCATTCAATGTATTTGTTCCACATTACAGAATTTGCAAATATCTTAAAACAAATACTAAACAATGTATTTGTAAATACCATACACCAAAATTGTTTGTTAATGGCTAACGCCACTTTGTAGTCCCCACGCGATGGCTGAAAGCATTCACTAGCTCCCACGCGACAGCTTGTGCCTACGTCCAAGTTCATACACCTGCTGCGGCTTCTATACTCCACGCGGCCCCAAATTGGGTTACGCGGCTGCCTAAATTGGGTTACGCGACTGCCTAATGTGGCCACGCTGCAGTAATTCCTCCTCACGTGATGCACAACTTCCAATCTTTAAATCACAGCAGCATTAAATGACGTTACCACTGGAATCATTACACACTCCTCTCGGCCATGGTGATGGTTGACTTCCAATCGCTAGATCCAATTCAGGGCTAACCCTTGCAAATCGAATTTATGATTCGATGAACACAACTCTGCAAATTTCTAGAATGATTTCGCACCCTCAGTGTGCATAAACAAATTCAAAAGTACTTCTTTCCTTTAGCAACAGGCGGACAGTAAGAAGGAAACGCAATTGATTATACCTCAGCAATCAATTGATGATTAGCTCAAGAAGAATCAGTCTCCGAGAACCTAGTTTGACCATTATACTTCAGCAAGGGCACAAATTTCAGAATGAACAAGAACAATTCCCAAGACCAATTTTAATATAACAATATTCGATGATCATCTCAATGAAATGAGCTCATATTTGTAATCCATTCTTGGCCACAGTTTCCCAAAAAGAGCTTCAATTCACAGCTCTTTAAAATAACAACTTCTAACTTATTATAATAATAAAGTATCATTATAATAATGTGGCTTTATTATTAATTAATAACTATTAATCAATAAATATGAATTCTGCGATAATTCCTGCATCCACTACTGATCAGGCCAGACTGACATAGCCATCCACTGCATTGCCCAAAATAGCAACTGCCAAAAATAGACTTACTAAAAGTAGTAAGTCCCCAGCCAAAGACTGCACAAACTGAATATAGTCTAGAGCACTGACCACTGCCGATACTGCCCTGCCAGAAATAGAAACTAACCAACTGACTTACTAAAAATAGTAAGTCCAGACTTGCTAAAAATAGCAAGTCTGCCAACTGGGACCCTCAAAACCAGGCGTCAACTCACAAGGGTCGCGATGATGAGCTGACTCAATCAATTGCAGAAGCATGCCAAAATCGGGGATATTACATTATCGGTCTAATTATATTATTATTTATTCTTTTATTAATTTATTTTTATTATTTATCTTTTTATTTATAATTAATTATTATTAATAAATCCTATTTCAGGAACTAGGACATTGCAGTTGACGATTCCAAAATAGCATGTCTACCACCTCAAAAGACCTCCCAATTCGGTGGTGATCAGAATACTTCTTTTGCTATTCTTGTGCAATCTGAATATTATCCTTAAGTGCCTTAAAGATATCTTGATTATCTTTAGCCCACTCAAGAGCTTTTTGAGGTCTAGAATTAAAAAAAACCAAGTCCACAAGTATGGAAGCTTCATAACCATACAAAGCTTTGAAAGGGGTCATAGCTATGCTCATATGATATATAATGTTGTAATAGAATTCAGCCAAATATAAACACCTTGCCCATGCCTTTTGCTGCCTCAAAAAATATTTCTCAAATAGCCTTCAAGCCATTTGTTTACAACCTCTGTTTGATCTTTCATTTGAGGATGATAGCTAGTGCTATGATCAAGTTCTGTTCTAGCCATCTTTTCTAAGTCTTGCCAAAAATTTCTGATGAATGTGTGATCTTTATCACTTACAACTCTTTGGCACGCCATGGAGTCTAAACACGTGTTCAAAAAACAGACTATCAACTTGTGGTGCTTTAAAATTTAAAGACGTTGACATAAACTGAGCACATTTAGTGAGTCTATCCACCACAACATAAATACAATCCTTACCATTGATCTTGGGCACGTCAATAATGAAATCCATTGATATTTGTTCCCATTTTTGACTGAGAATAGGAAGTGAACATAGCAGCCCTGATGGAAAAGAAGCTTCAGCTTCATTTCTTTGGTTCTCTGTGTTATGTTACATTCTTGAGGACATCATCTTTCATACCTTTCCGAGAAAATCTTTCACAGATGTACTTGTATGTCTTCAAATAACCTGGATGACCAACAAGCTTATTGTTATGGACAAGAATCTTATGTTTTAGCTTACTTTCCGGTACAAAATAAATTTTGTCCTTATGATAGATGATGTCCTTATGATTTTTGATAGTGAGCAAAATGAAGTGTTTCGAGATAATGCATCAGCAACAACATTTATTTTCCCTTTTAATTATTAATTTTATGGCTGGTATAATCATTTGGTACTTGGGTGCTGATTTTAGAGGTGGACATGTGTCTTAGTAACCAACCATTTGCTGGCCACTAGTTGATATCAAGAAAGCATGAGTTTGTTGGGGGTTGTGGCATGTTTTGGAAGGAGTGTTGTAATGTCCCCATTTTAGCTCACCTTGGGTAGCAGTTAGGATTAGCCTTTTAGTGACCTTCGTAGGCTAATCAGAGGGTTAGAAGGTCTCAGTGGTCGAGCTAGAGATTGTATTTCTACTTCAGCAGGGTCATCGACAGAGCTTCTAGTTTAGGACTTACTATTTCTAGTAAGTCAGTTTTGAGCTAGTTGGTCTTAGTGTTGGTGGCATATCGCTTTTGTAGTGTTATCTTTCGGGGTCCTGCCATTGTCTTCATCGTTTGCTTAACATTGGAGTACTTACTATTTATAGTAAGTCCATTCTTGGTCAGATACTCTATATGGCAGGACATTCTGGCGCAGGTTCTGTCAGAGAATGGTGCATTGACTTGGTCATTTGTTGCTTTGAATTATTAATGATGAAGCGATTATTAATTAAGTCTAACTTAATTAATAATATAGCTTTAAAACTTTATATAATAACCAAGTCATTTATTATTAATTAAGTGACACTTATGTCTTGGCGCCATTATAAGGGAAATGAGCTTTTTTTAATATTTTAAATATTTGAAATATAGTGGGTATGTAACGTCAAAGCTCAATTAAGTTATATGAGGAGTATCCATGAAGCTACAAGTTTGATAGTCATGAAGGGAATATATATGGTTTGTAAAGGGAAAATCGAACCATCTCTTGGCATTTGGTGAATTGCGTTTTCTTGGCTGAAGGTAATGGATGAGGGTTTGTTCTGAATTTTTCTTCAAGAATTGATAATTCTTGCAAGAAATTGTGGCACTTTGAACCTGTTAAACGCCAGGTGAATTGTGCATCTTTCAGTTGCTATAATCAGCAGCCGAGTTTGCATTCATTGGTGATGGATTTGTATGTTTGCAATCAGCGTTCAAAGAGGAATTAAGTAGCAGATTATGGGACACTGAATCATGCAGCGATTTCTCCCTATAGGCTGCGTTTTAGAAAATGGATTGTTGAGATTTATAGAGGGACGTCATTCAGTCTAAAGTGGCAGCATTAATCATCCTTGGGTCCACATATGAAAGGAATAGGCATGATTTTGATCAAGAGTGCCAGCTTAATTAATTCTAGGCCTTAACGTCAAAGGAAGTCTTCGTTTCAGTGAGCTGCGATATATATGGTTGTCAATGGTTGATGCAGATGTATTTCCAGGTGCATAGTTTGATTAAAATAATTTGTAATGCATTTGCTTGGCATTGTAAATATCTCAAAGAATAAGTTGAAAGTGATATGTTGCATTAATTTTTTTTTGTTTATTTCCTCGCATTGTCTTTTAATTCCCAATATCTATTCAAAACACCAAAAAAACATATACATCAAAAAAAAAACCACAAAAAAAATTGCAAAACACAAAATTCTGCAAAAATATACAGAGATCAGTCATCAGAGAGGTTAGAGCCTAGCAGGGGCTCTTACAAGTGCTAGGCATTTTGAAGACTTCTTGGGCTCAGGTGCTACTATTGTAGTATCACAAGTTGAGTCACGGGCCCTAGAGATGAATCTCAGACCTGGGCAATTCATACTAGCAAACATTCAATGTCAAATCTGCAATGTTAGAGGTTAGACAGATTTAGTTTAGTTGTATTGCTGAACAGCAGTTAATATAGTTCTCATTTGATTCAAATTGCAAGAGTTTAATGTATTATTTGTAAAAATGTTCAATGAACTATGAATGCAATTGAGATTTAATGTGAGAAAAGTGAGAACATTACTAGAAATATTCTAATCTGAAAATTCTTGGTGAATGCACACAAATTGTATTACAAAACGTCTATCGTTTAAATGTTGGGAAAAGCCAATCTTTTGGATTAGAAATTAGTCTAGGTCTTCACATATTTGAACCGGTAGGGTTTTTGGGTGGCTTCATGCGGTATTAGTTGCCATGGTAGCATTTTTCTTCCTTGACTTTGTATTGATGATAATTGCCACCCACATGGGTTACACCTTGCATGAAAGTAATCTAGCCTTTGGGTATCCTACTGCCCCATTATTGTACCTCTCATTGTTGATTTTGCCTCCATTCTTCTTTCTGTTTTTGTGTTGCCTTTTTCATACCATGTCCTGCCGCCTGGGGATTTTGCTCCTTTCTTTAACAGATTTGCTTCCATTTTCTTTTTCTTTGTTATTTTACATGTATCTCTTTGTGGAATCTGCCCATATTTGAAAATTTTGGCTGCAAGCCATCTTGCCCTTCAGCGCTTTATTGTTTCCTAATATATATAGGTATGTATGTATGTAGGTATGTATGGATGTATATGTGTATGTATATACGTACTATATGTATGTATGTAGGGATGTATTTAATGCATGGATGCATGTATGCATGTATGTATATATGTATTAGGAATTTAATCATTCTGTTTCTATTGGAATTTTTTTGCTTGCTATACTCAATAATTTTTGTGATCACACTCAATTATAGAGTCCTAGCTTCTTGTGTGTTGGGGGGTTTAATACATTGGCATTTTATAGTGTTGAACTAAGATAATAATTTGTGCAACAAAAAGGAGTTACACTGGCACCTAAGAAAGTAGTTACATTAGAAAGAATTTTAGCTAAAAGACAAATGAGATGAGGAATATGACTTATAGTTTTATTTGTGGGGTGGGGTGGGATGGGGTGGGGGAGTGGGCGGGGGAGAGGGGGGAGGACAATATGATGGTTAAAATATATATTAGTTTTCTTTTGTTATAACTTAATAACTTATACTCTACAATTGGCAAGTTTAGTTAAGACTTAGTCAGTTGGGTTGAGTAGTTTTGGGTACTTTCTGACAGTTGGGAATGCCTTAGCAACTGTGAAAATTTTAATGACTTACTTGTAATGTGGGCAAGGGACCACATTGTGCAAGAAGTTCCTGATCCCAATTTTGTATTAAGAGCAGATAAATAAAGACACTTACTGTACTCTGTTCTGTTAATTTAGTTCTTATCTAATTCTGTTTACTTTACTCTGTTAATTGCCTAACCATAGTAGAAGTAAACACACATTGGGATCTTGGTGATAAAAAAGTGCTTGGTTTTGTGTTCTACTTCATAAAAATTGTAAAATTAGTTACTATCCCAGCTTGGGACATTACAAAAACACTCATGTGACAATGAAAGATGAGGATCGACATCAAGTTTTTCAGGTGTGTAACACGTCAGTCTCTTTTCACGGGCTGTGCTTTCTCTTTAGACACTTCCTTCTTGGTGGTATTTTAACTAGTTACAGGGGGATACCAACGAATGACTTTTGTCTCTAATGAGCTTATATATATATATTTTCTTATTACTCTTGTCATCAAACATGATTGAAATTTCCCACATCACTTTTGAACAAATAGGGGTATGGAGGGGAACACACATTGCCAGATAGTAAAAGAAACTGTATGGACAGAAATAATATAGAAGCATAGTAATGTTTATTATATTATATTGAAAAGAACATTATGTTCTATTTTGGAGGAAGCTAAGGAAGGAAAAATTATGTAGTGCACAAAAGTGACAAAAAATGGGTAAAATAGGAGTCAATGCAAGAGTGCCCAAATCATCTTGTAACAAAGAAAATTGGGCCAAGGAAAAAGCTGGTAATCATCGAACAAAATCAATAAAATAATGTGTGGGAGAGGTGATCCAAACAGGTAAATCAGTGATATTAGTATAGACATGTATACAAACAACACATATCTTTGTTGTAATTCCCTAATTAGTGATATGCTTTTATAATAATGTATCTTAATTAATATGCATATCATTTTGAATGATTCTGTAAGCAATTTTTAAAATGTTGTTTCATACTGTTTTTCCTGTATCTTATAGAGAGGTTTTGAAACCATTTACTCATCTCTTAAAAAGTTATTTTTGTAATTTTAAGTGAAACATGACATGGAGTGTTGATATAGTCATTGAACATATTTCTTTTGACAATGCTCAGAATACTTTTATTTTTCAGTTTTTATAATAAAAATTGAAAATTCACGCATGTTTCTATCTGGGATATTGCAGGCAAGGCAAGTGCACCCAGACAAGAATCCTAATGATTCCCAAGCAGCACATAATTTTCAGGTAACCGAATCACTGAATTGGCAAGAAATTTGTGGACTAGTTTTTCTGATTTTCAAAATAGCATATTATGTTGTTTTAGCACATTTAAATTTTATTAAGAGCATTAGATTCCCTCATTATTATGGTTTGGAGCTGGTCTACGTAAACGTAAAAATTAGAAAGAAAACATGACCCTGTCAGTTAATTGTAGATCTGTGCCTACTCAAGAATAAGGTATTTACTATCATGTAACAAGCCTTACTTTGGTGACATACAAGATTGCCAAACTCTTCAGACCTTCACTTGATGGTGCCATGTTATAGCATTTCTGTACTCGTTTAGCCAAAACGGAAATGAATTCATGCATTTGGCTCTAATCCACATAGTTTTAGACATCAAATAGAATTGGTACCTTTGAGCCCTTTCCAATGGATCTGTTTCTGTTTAACCTTTTGATGTACAGCTTGGATCTGTTTCAAGTTGTAATTGGAAATAAGATATCTTAGATCTATTTTAGCCTCTGGATAGTGATCAAATGGATTGATACCAGTAACCGATAGATTAACTTGTATCATTAGGAGCTTTTTACATCTTTAATGGGCTTGATTAACAGAAGCAGATAGAAACAAATTTAATAAATCAAGGCAATAATCGACATCATTTAACAACAAAATTAAACATGATAATAGGGATAATTCTGATTCAATGTAATCTAGGTTATCTGACTAATTGGGTCTCAAAATACCTTCTAATCCAACAAATATGAACACATGACAAAATCTGTGACATTTATGAAACAAATGATCACAGGACATAATGTTAGTTATAACCTCACATTGAGACTTGGTGACACCAACATCTGACAAAAGCGAGCAATCTGTCATGTGAAAATGTCCTTTGGCATCTGTCTGATAATTATCCAATGCTTGTTTTAAGTTTTTGTAACATATTGCAGTCTTTATATCAGTCTAGAACAAAAAAAAGTAATTATTTGTGCTTTTATTTGTGATATTGATGTCAATATTATAAAGTTTTCCCATTTATGTGCTGATTACACAGCTAATTTTTTTTGAGAGTATGGCATACTTGCAATTCAGGTTAAATAAATTATGTACATTAAAATCTTATGAACCATGAAATCTTAATGAGTTTCTTACTACCTCCAAAGTCAACTTGGCCTCCTTCAAAAGAAATTCAATTCTTTATAATGTATCAGTATAGGGGAAAAATGGCGCTAGATGCATATGCAATGCAAGTGTAATTTCACAGTTTTGCAGAGGATTATTTATAGCTTTCTAATTTTGAAAATGACATCATTGAGCAATTTCCAAATAAATCCTGCTTGGAAGTGTTTGGAGAGCTTTGAAATTGATTGAGGAAGATGGTTGGAATCTTCCACAATCAATTCCAGAGCATTCATCTTCATCAAATTTGTTCTAGATTGGTACCATTTGTTCCTTGAATCAATTGTTGCTCTAGTTTCTTAATGCAAACTTGCATTTTTTTTTGTGTAACTGAATTTTCTTAATTTTTATTATTAGAACTTAGTAACTGTTTTATCCTTTGAGTTGGAGCACGACCCATGTTTAATGTGAATTGGCTACTAATGTGGCAGGTGGGTAATTAGGTGTCTATCACATGTGGGAATTGAGGTTGTGGGTAATTAGAATATCCCGTCTTTGGAAAAAAATCTAGGTTGCAAACATTCACCAATGTGATAATAAATGTTTAAAAATTTGAAAAAAATGAAGTCACCCTCCTCCACCTTAACTTCATTATACTACAATTTCTATGCATTCTGCTTCTGAACTCCACCTCTCAATCCTCTTATATTGTAGTGGGATTATTTCTGATTTCTGTGTGATATCTGCATAATTTTAACTCTTTTTTTAAAAATTTCCTTGTGATTCAATAAGTAAGGGTGCATACCCTTCTATAATTAAGTTCACTTGTGTGCTTCTCTCCTTTCTCAGTCGCGCTGTAATTTTTCTTTTGTTTTTTCCCTTTGTATAAATTTGTATCTTTTTAGTTTTTCATTTCTTGTTGGTAGTATCACATTTTTTGATTGGTTCGTCTAGACTTTGTGCATTGCAGAAGGTGGATGTGACAATTATGATCAACTCCCAGACACAGCTAATTACATAAATATTGAATGAAATTCATGTTACAGAATTTGTGAGTCACTTTATATCATGTTTTTTGATTGGCTCATGTGGGCTTGGTGCATTGCAGAAGGTTTCATGTGACAATTATGATCAACTGCCAAACACAGCTTATTACATAAATATTGAATGAAATTCATGTTACAGAATTTTTGAGTCATCGTATTTGTTTCACCATTGACGATTGACTATTTATATCATTAATCGTGGTGTTTTAACCAATGTTAGTGTTTCCTCAATTTGGTAAATTCAAAGTATAAAGACTTTATTTGAGTGGGAAAAATGGCTGTAAAAATAGACTACGTAATGACTACGAAAGTGATTCTGAAAATGGGCAAACAAACTAAGTCCTCTTTCTTCAACTTGATTGTAGAGACTATTTTCAATGGCTTGCAAGGGGATTTTTTAGGCCTATTTTGATGTTTGTTCTGCTTCCAGCTGTCTTATTTTCATTAATCCTTATTATGCAATTTGATCTTGCAATTATGGATTCATACATCAAAGGAATCTTATGGACGGTTAATGCTGACTATCTTGTGATATCATTTGTATCAAAATGATCTCATACAAAATTTGCCATTAGATATTTTCTTGGTTTTGCTTTTTCACTGGGACATCAATTGATTACCATTTCTGGAAGATTTTATCTACTACGAAGAATTTACTTATATTATCCATAGCAAACTAAATGCTGAGAAGTCTATTTGTAGTAGAGGCTATAGTTATTATTAGCAATCCAGTATAATTAGGATTGTAGTTTTTGAATCTGATGTCATTATTCTATTTTTCTTCATTTTAATTTATTTTATTTATGCTAGCCGTGGATAATATTTTGCATAAGAAACATGTGATATTTTTTTTCTTTTCTTTTCTTATATTATATTTCTTTTGGAAAGATGCTTGGAGAGGCTTATCAAGTTCTAAGTGATCCTCAAAAGCGGGAGGCATATGACAATTATGGAAAGACAAGTGTATCAAAGTGAGTACCTATATGTTGTTACCAGAATTATTTGACCAACAGTTCCTTTAGAGTTGAATAAACTTGTTTTACATGCATTTGTATTTGCATCTTAGTGCAAGTTATATGGAAACTGACTTCCTAAGGACCTTTTAGGAATTTCTTAGTGTTTAGTTGATGTTTTCATTGGTTTCTTTAATCAATTTCGTGTCAGATCATATGCATAAGGTCCATATTGATAATAAACTCACAAGCAAAGAGAATGAGTACCAAGAGGTAGATGAAAAGATCAAAAAGAAGAAATCACTATGTAATATAAGATAATAAAATTGGACTGACTTGAATGATATGGTGAGAGACATAGCCTCTACGTAGATGCTTCTTAAACATACAACATAAGGACATTGACACATACAGACTCCATACCTACCATAAATTGGACTCAACTAAGAGGAACATAACCTAAAGGTATACTACAGGTATTGGCGTAATGTTTGCTTCTCAGGATTTGTAGACAGTTAGCCTATTTCTGAGTTTTCAAGGCTAATTGGTAAGGAAAAAGGGACTCCAAAGTTCTTGGAGAGCATAGGTTCAACATTTTAGGGTTGCTATTTATGGAATGGAACTTGGTTGGTAGTGTGGATCATCTTGACACTTTAAGAAGTGATTTTCTTTTTTGGTGGGCTCTCCAAACTTCTTGGAGGAGCAATCTATTTTTAGTAAGTTATCTGGGTGGCTCTGATCATCATCCCAAGTCTTTAGTATTATGATGGAATGATTGGTTTTTAATTCTGATGCCATTTCAATGCTTTCCACAACTTGAGTAAAACAATTTTAATATTCACATAAGTTTTTAATGTTATAATTTTTTAAAGTGACGACTTAAGTGTAAAATCTTTTTAAAAAGGTGATAAGGTGAAAGTGGAGGTCGAGGGGAAAAAGGAACTTTGGCACATGAAATGATAGTGTTATATTTTTAAAGGTCATTTTGAGGGAAAATGAATTATTACAATTTTAATTTGAGTATTTCCCCCCAAAAAGCTATATAGGGAGGATGTGAGCTCATTTGAAGGTTAGAATTATGAATGATATGATTTTGTTGATTGAATGAACTTGAGTTCCAAAGTTTGTAGAAGATGAAAACCCTCTTATAGTTATTGATGTCGGGAATGAAAACTCCCCTAGCTGGTTTGGGTGGTTTATAGGCTATAGCTGCACCTACAAGTGAATTATTCCTCCAGTTTCTTTCTTAATGAAGATTTTTGTAGTGTTTCGATTTGCAAGTTTTTGGTGTGATTAGTATAGTATTACAAAGGTTTTTTTGGAGCATTTTAGAGTGGTATCCGATGGGTATCCTAGCCGACTGTACAATTCTCCTATAGCAGTCCGTATACCCTTCATTTTGGTTGACAAATGCATCTAATCATTTTGTGGAAGTGTATTGATTGTTCCTTAGCAGAATATACATTTTCAAGGATGATTTAAGTTGTTTAAAGATTTTATTTGATCAAAGATGGCCGTACCATGTGCTAAGGTGTGGCTAGAAGCATGGCATGGGAAAGGAAACCAAGCTTTGTCCTTATTTTCTGTTTAGTGGTTCATTGAACATCGCTCATCCCTTCTTTGCCATTGATGCCTCAGTTGTAGTTGGAGAAATAAGTGTTTGATGAGTCTTGAGGGCTTTTTGGGATCAGCCAACTGCTGGATCTGCAAGAAATCTTCCTGATTCAAACCTGCAATATCACTTTGATGATAATCAGTCTGCTGTTTGGTGTTTCTAATTTTTTTGCAGCAGTACAGCCCTATTTGCCAGTATACCAATGAGGAATTCAGTGTTGCAGATCTGTAAGGGCTCCTATTTGCTTCATCCAATGCATTTTCTTTGTTGGGCATCTGATTATATTGATTATCTATGTGATTTGGCATCATTTTGGGGTTACAGCAGTTTGTTTATGTCATCACTTTATATCAGCAGTTATTCAGTGTTTTTATTGCATATGTGCTAAACTTGTAATGTATTGGATGGTTGTATCACCAAAAGCTTTGAATTCTATGCACTTTATTTGATAATCATTCAATGACAGTACTGCAAAGCGGGATTAAAATTGTTATTGCTGATATACTTACCCCACTAAACAAGTGGTTTACTTGTATTAAGCTTCCCCACCGAGCAAGTGGATGTGCCCCTTTCTGCTCGTCATTGGAAAAGTTGAAGAAGCTTGTTTTTATTTCAGTATTGTATAAAAACTTTCCCACTGAAAAGTGGAAGTGCCCTAATTCTGACTTAATAAGTGAATGTTTACTTCTTTCAGTACTGTATATGCATCCCACTGAATAAGTGGTATTGGCTAGCTTGCTGCCTGGTGCTTTTCTTTTAGATGCTGCCTTTAGTTTAATTGTAATCTTTAACACTGTATGCTCTCACCTTTCCCATCTCAGGAATTGGGTGATCACAAAGTGGAAACGAAGTTGATTTGCATCTCGATTTCACGTAGTGTCCTGTTCTAGGGTTGAGCCAAAAGTTGTAGACCAAAACCAAAAACAAACTCTCGCAAGGTATTTTGTCAAACACTTAGCTGAAGAAGCAAACTGAAATAATTTATAGAAAATGCTCTTGTAATGAACCAACACTCGCACAACAAATCAAACTACTCTTCCCAAGTCTCACATTACTTTCAAGGCATTTATTCAAACATTTGGTATACATATAATTCTGAAAATACATCAGTAACTCCTCTAACTCAGCCGCATCGACTGGCACTGTGGACTCTTATGGATGAAACGCCGAGTGCTTCCAACACGTTCCGCGGCTGTGCATACACCCACGTGCTCGCCCCCGTCAGCAGATGGTCTTCTACTTGCACAGTCAACCCGTCTGTTCTCACGCAGCCCAGTCTGCTTCTTCGCATCCAGTCTTGAATGAATGAATAAGCCTCTGCCGTTTTCCTCCCGTGGGTTGGCTTATAGACTTCACGTGGTCAGTACGTGGCCATACCACCCATAAATCATTGTTCCATGCCACGCCTCACGTTAAACACCAATGCAGAGAGTAGTATCTGATTCACTGAATATGTTTCCTCTCAACGTACTCCAATAGGTCAGGAACTCTAACGAAAGGAGTTTGTCTTGTCTGCACTAACTGCCAAGATATTTCCTCAAACAAAATAAAACATGCCTTCCATTCCTTCGACGCAGCTATTATAAAGGACCAAAATATGCAACTGAATTCTGAAGTAGTTTCCAATCTGCTGTAGTTTATAAAAATAAACTGCTAATTTATTCATAACTCACAACTGTCGTAGTTTATGAAAATAAACTACTAATTCTACATAACTCAACAAAATTACTTTAATATAATATCAATTATTTTTTATTAGTTTAAAAACATCACTAATAAAAAATTAAAAATAAAAAAGTCTCAACTGGAGACATTTTAAGGGGATATGACAAATCTTAATCAAGATCCTTAGCTATGATGCTCTCCACTGAGTACCTGGTACTTGGGTACATGTACTGGTACCCGATCCGCGTCCCAGGGCTATGGGTACAGTACCCATGCAACATATATATATATATATATGTTACCTGGAAACACGTTTCCACCCCTAAATCCCAGGTTTCGGAAATAGGGACGGTTTCAGGGACGGGGGGACAGCCGGGGATGTTTCCAAGCCGTCCCCGACTAGGTTAGAAAATCGGAAACCCGTCTCAGAAACTTCAGAAACGGTCAACACGTTTCCTATGGTCGTTGATCGTCCCGGGGACGGATTGAGGTTTTCGATAGTGAAAAAAACAAGACGAAAAATTTATTAATAAATTGCAATTTTTTTTGCTTCCATAGGTGTGGAAGCAGGTTTGCAATCCTGCATTCGAAACCTGTCAAGCGAGCTTCTGGCATACTTAGACTGAGAAAGGAAAATGTTGCTGTCAGTCTGCCAAACCTCAACACCCAAACAATAATGAAGGAGCCCTAGATCTGTCATATCAAAAGTGTTGCACAAAACCTGTTTGATTTCGGAGATCAAATGTGTTGAATTCCCAGTAATGATAAAGTCATCCACATAGACAACAAGAAAGATAATATCATTACTAGAGTGTTTGATATACAGATTACTGTCTGAAGGACTACGCTGAAAGCCACGAGAAACCAAGTACTGATCAATTTTTATATACCATGCCCGAGGGGCCTGTTTAAGGCCATAGAGTGCTTTCTGGAGTCTACACACTTGAGGTTCTGAACCGGCAACTTTGAAACCAGGAGGTTGTGTCATGTAGACTTCTTCCTGCAATTCACCATTGAGGAAGGCACTCTTCACGTCCATCTGATGGACTTTCCAACCAGACTGAGCTGCAATGGCGAGAAGAAGACGAATAGTACTCATCTTAGTTGTAGGAGCAAAGGTCTCCTTGTAGTCAATGCCCTCTCGCTGGGTGAATCCTCGAGCAACTAATCTGGCCTTATATTTGTCTAAGGTACCATCTGCATGATACTTGACCTTATAGACCCATTTACAGCTAATGGGTTTCTTCCCTTGAGGAAGATCTGAAAGAACCCAGGTGTGATTCTTCTGAAGGCTTTGGAACTCAACATCCATGGCCTGTTCCCATTCTGGAATTCCTTTGGCCTCGGCATATGTCTGAGGCTCATAGATACTGTGAATGTTAGCCATAAGAGCAAAATTGACTATGTTATGCTGGATGCCCTTATTTCGGGAAGTTCTACCCTCAATGAGCTCATCAAGACGAAGATCACTGATGGTCTTAGCCCACCATTTTAGCCGAAGAGTAGAGGTGCCAACATCAGGAGCAGGAGGAAGAACTGGAGGAGGAAACAGATTAGGATCAGGATTAGGAGGAAGGTGTGCATCTTCCGGAGGAAACTCGGGTGGTGCATTATCAAGTAGGGTTTGTATCAACCCTCCCATTAGATGAACCAAAAGGAAGATCAAAGTTCAAGTCAGAGGCCTTCAAAGGCTGATCCTCAGAATGATGCTGAGACGAGGTGTGCGGAAATGGGCGGCCTCGGTCTTCATCAAAAACAACATCACGACTGAAAATAACACGATCAGTTTCAATATCAATCAGGTGGTAAGCCTTATGGTTGTCACTGTACCTTGTAAACATGAGCTTCTGACTCTTGGGATCCAACTTAGTGCGCTTAGCATCAGGAATCCACACATAAGATAAAGAGCCAAAAACTTTTAAATGGCTGATTCGAGGTTTGCGACCAGACCATGCTTCCTCAGGAGTCTTATTTTAAACAACATGAGTGGGTGACCTATTGAGAAGATAGACTGTTGTGAATACTGCTTCTGTCCAATATTTCCTATGAACGTTTTTATGTTCTAGCATAGACCTAGCCATCTCTGTAATGGTGCGGTTGCGACGTTCTACAACGCTGTTTTGCTGAGGGGTGTAAGGTGTGGTTAACTGATGTTTTATGCCATGAGTATCACAGAAAGTAGAGAAGGCAAAAGAACAAAACTTCCCCCCCCATTATCAGACCTAAGAGTAATAATAGAAGAACTACTCTTTTTCTACTAAGGCCTTAAATTTCTGAAATACAGTAAACACATCTGATTTTTGCTTTAGGAAATACACCCACATTTTACGACTGAAATCATCAACAAAAAGCAAGAAATACCTGTACCCAGTAACATAAGTAGTATTCATAGGACCACATACATCAGCGTGGACCAGTTGCAGTACCTTGGAGGCTCGCCATGAGTCACCATCCTTGAATGGTGTCCGGTGCTGCTTTCCAGCTTGGCAAGCTTCACAAACTTGAGGATTTTGAGTCTGAATATCAGGTAGGCCATGTACTAAGTCGTCCCGAACAAGCTGTGCAAGATACTGAATATTCAGGTGACCATATCGCTGATGCCAGAGACTGGTGAGAGAGGAAGAGTGTGTTGTGAAGGCATGCTCAAGAGAATCGCCTGTGTCCACAAGTCTATAGAGGCCATGATCCTCAATGCCAACAACTAGAGTAGTGCTAGAAGCATGATCAACAATCGAGCATTTATGGGCACTGAAAATAACATCCAGGTGAGGAGAATGCCGCATAATCTGACTGATTGAAAGGAGATTAAGTTCCATAACAGGAACATAGTGCACATTGAGGAAGAGGAGACACCGGCCACAGACTCAATCTGAACATTGCCCTTGCCCTTGCCGACAATAGAGTACTCTTCACCACCTCCAAAGATAACTGAGTCTGTGTAAGGAGACAACTCAACAAACCAATCACGTCTGTGAGTGAAATGACGGGACGCACCAGAATCAATGTACCAGGTAGAAGACCGCACATGGTCTGCAAGTCTTTTAGCCATGAAGGCATAAAAGGCAGATTCTTGCTGCTCTGTGTGTTCAACAACATTTGCTTGGGGCTGAAACCCCCCTGCTTCCGCTGTACGGAAGCTAGTCTGGTACGACAATCTTTGATTAGATGACCAAATTTGTGACAGTAATTGCACTGCACCTTTTTCTTAGAGCTATCCTGAGATTGAGAAGGACCCTTCTGCTGAAAGGACTGATATGACTGAAATTTTCCCTGATCCTTGTGAAAGGATTGGACTGCAAAGGCCTGCTCTGAGGAGGATGAGGTGACACTGCTACCAAACTGTTGTTTCCAGCGATCCTGCTGTAGAAGTTTGGTGCATAACTCTGGGAATTTCAGATCCACATTAGTCGAAGTAATGTTGAGAGTTTCTATGAAGTGCTCATAAGAGGATGGTAGACTTTTCAGAGTAATGACTACCATATCTTCTTCCTCCATCTTTCGACTGATAGCTTCAAGCTGATCGCGAATGTCTTTAATCTTCGTGAGATGCTCCTGTAAGGACATGTGTTCATCCATCATGATGGAGAACAGTTGGTTCTTCAGAAAGAATGCGCGACTTTGTCGGATGTCTCATGCAACTCCTTTAGATGCTTCCAGATGTCAGCAACAGATTTTCTAGAGGGAATCTGAGGCAGCTGATCATCGATGACAGAGAAGTTGAGAAGCATAACAGCTTCTCGATTCCGATCGTCAAACTTGTCCTGATCTGCAGGGACAAAGGTCGGACGAGTCTCGGTGCCTAGAACAAGCGCATCCAGACGATAGTACTTGAAGATGGTCAACATGCGCTGCTTCCAAGTGTTATAATTGCGGCCGTTGAATCGCTCATTGCCTTCCGACATTAACAATGTAGAAAAAGTGAGAAATAAACAGGAGGCGTGAACACAGGTTTGAAAACACGAATCCCAATGCAGAGAACGGGGGCAGAAGCAGAAGCAGGTACAAGCGTCAAGAATTGATGAAGAATAGCGTGCATGAGTTTCAAGAAAATTTTCTAGCTGACCCAAAAAATTCTGACAAAGACCCAGAAGAAGTCTGGAAAAACCTAGAAGGAATCCAAAATCAAATTTGAAATCCGTTGGCACAAATTTCGAGGCATGGAAAAACGATGTACCTGGAAAATTTGGAAGACGACCCAATTGAGCTCCCAAAAAACCCACCAAGAATCTGTGATTGAAAAATTTTTTTGAGCCCAAAAAGTAGGGTTTTCCATGGAGAGGGGCGTTTTTGGCACCCAAGCTCAAACACAAGAAAAAAAATCCGAAGAAACCCGCGTGTGAACGAACCCGAGCATCAAACTGCAGGTTGCGCAGCTTGGGAGGGTGTTCACGCGGCTGGAGAAGCTATGGCGCCTGGTGTGGATGAAGAAACGCAAGTTTGCAACCACAAACAGCCATGCATGGAAGAGAAGCGACCAGCAGACTGAGGCCCTAAGTAAAAACCGTAATTTTTCCTTGCAGAAGACAGACCCGCGAACGGGTTGCAGGAAAAAACGTATCAATAACAACCCTCGTTTCGGATTGCAACGACTTTCTCAATGAGAACAAAGATCTTAGGCTAATTTCGAAATCAGTTGTTTAGGAAATTTCGAAATGAAATTATAACTCTGAAAATTTCAAGAATGAAATTATTATTTTTCGAAAAATAGCTCTGATACCATATTACGATGAGTAATTGGTAAAAAAGTGAATGATTTATTAACAGGAGCAAAGCTCAATAAATAGGCTATACAAATTTTTATAGAGGCAAGTTTCTAAAATAGAAACTGCCAGAAAGATCAAAGAAGATCTTAACAAGATATTTACATCAAGCTACAATATTGAACATTAATACTAAAATAATAAAATATTATTCTTATAGTTTGCGGGCCGCACGCGCAAGGGTAATCAAATAATAAAATAAATTATAACATATGATATGTTACATCTTACATATCATATGTTATAATGTTTGCATTTTAATTTTTTTCCTTCACTTCTTCCTGCCAACAGATGCACGCAGCTGAGAGCTTGAGACAAGGTTTGGATGCATGGTTTTGAGAGACGGTTTAGGGCATTTGCAGAGGTGTTTGAGGGCATTTTCTCAAGCCAAATTTAACAACCTCACTTGTTCAAGCTTACCTTAAAATGCAAATTTAATATATATACTACTGTAGACAAATTTAACAGCCGTCACTTCTTCAAGCTTGTGTTCATGGGTGCTGAACTTTCTGCTTCTCCTTCATCAGGCAGACTTAAGATCTTTTGCCATAAATATTACTTCTGAATTTTCTAAACAAATTCCAAGTTCTCCTATAGCTTTTCTAAAAATATTTGCAGTATTGTGTAGACTGTGAAATTATGAGTGTGAACCCCTCCATTGGGCACCATGCTTGTATTTAATAGTCCAGAATCTCCTTTACACATCCTTTGAGTTTTAGCCTATGTTATCTCGAGTTTTTGCTATTATATTATGTTACTGGGTTTATGCTACCTTGACTTTATTTTATTATTTTATTACCCTTTAGTTTTAGCCCATGTTACCATGCTTGTATATATATATATAGCCGTCCCCTGCTCCGGCAAAAAAAAAAACGTCTCGGAAACCCGTTTCCCCGTCCCTCCATCCCGGAAACTCGGGTAACACACACACACACACACACACACACATTATATTTTACTATTTAAAATTCAATTTTAAAAACTATCAAACTAGAAATG
Organism: Thuja plicata; assembly: GCA_018584345.1. Taxonomy (NCBI): domain Eukaryota; kingdom Viridiplantae; phylum Streptophyta; class Pinopsida; order Cupressales; family Cupressaceae; genus Thuja; species Thuja plicata. Next base: position 1,403,929 of record MU227083.1, read on the forward strand.
TATAATTATATTCTGTAATGTCTCCATTTTCTTGAGCGTCAACTTTTAGAGGATTAGCCTATTTCCTGACCCTCATAGGCTAATGGAGTTGTTCAGAGGGTCCAGTTAGTAGAGCCAGAGACTGTTTCCCACTCCAGTGATTAGGGAAGTTCAGGATTGCTCTTCGTTTGAGTCAAATCGACACACTTACTATTTAATAAGTGTCTATTTTGGGTAAGTCAGAGTTTCTATCTTTAGCAGGGCACCTGGACAGTTTGCTAGCACTATGGAGTTGTGGTGACATTGGCAGAGCTTCCAGTTTGGGACTTACTATTTATAGTAAGTCAAATTATGGTAAGAGCTATTTTTGACAGGGGCACCCAGATTCATGGTATGCACAATGATTAAGTCATTCATCAGTTGGCTCAATTTCAGGGACTTACTATTTATAGTAAGTCAATGGATGTTAGCGAGGGACCCTTACTGTTTTTGGTAAGGCAGTTGGATGCACAATGGACACAATGCTTTACTCCCAGGTTCAGACGAAAACAAGAAATAATGATTATTTTTGGAGTTATGTTATTTTAATTATTAATAAAGTAATACTTTATTAATAATTAATGATAAAGTGCAATTATAAAGTTATATTTTCACTTAATGTGAATGGGGCCACTTAATGACTTAAAAGTCATTTAATAAAGTGCATCACAATGATATAATATAACTTTATGGTTTAAGCGGACTTTATTTAAAAGGGAGTTTTAAATCTTTTAAAAGTATACTTTATAATAAGTGATGAAGTGTTATTTAAAAAGGGAGATATAAGTGTTTAATAAAGTATACTTTATATTATAATGTGTGCATCAAAAGGAGGGGAATATAATAAAATATTATATTTCAAACTTGCAACCAATTCACATGATAAGTTATATAGGGTGTAAGCTTGAAGCTTCAAGCTCAATTGTTATTTGGATATTTATAAATACCTTCAAAGGGAGAAATCAATTCATTCTATGACTTGTGCATTTGCTTTTGTTTGTGTGGAGAAGAAATTGAAACCAAGCTTTCAGATTTCAAGTTTGATGAATTGTGATTTTTATGACAACAGTCCTTCGTTTGAGCCTATTGATGGCGTTGATGGCAGGGCAAGTGTGGAAGATGTTGCTGGTGCCACTTTGAGTTTTGACTCGATGATGAGAGTTAATTTTGCGGATTGCATGGAAAATGCGAGTTCTAGTAATTCTGATTTCTATGACAGCAGCGAGATGTGTTTGCATCAGCATGGGATAGCAGAGGGTTTATGGGTGGATGATATTGGTACTCGTGATTTGGGTACTTCTGATGTTATCTTTGAGAGCGACTCATGTTGCAGTGAGTCTGATTTGTCATATCAGACCTTAGGAAATGAATCAGAAAACTCATTGGTTGGTGATAGGTCCCAGGATCGCGACTTGCAGAGACACTTACAGTTGCATGGGAAGTGGGAGCGTCTGAGGAGATTGATATAGTAGCAGCTTCCACTTTATCACATGAGTCACTCGTTGAGGTGCCTAGTAGCAGTACCTCGATTGTTGATGTGTGCGAAGATGTGTAATGTCCCCGTTTTTAGGCGCATAGGATTAGCTTATTTCTGTGACCCTTGTAGGCTAATCAGGATGTTAGAGGGGGTCGTGTGGTAGAGCCAGTGGTCAGTTTCCACTCTGGAGGTCTTTGATGCCGGGATTGCTCTTTGTTTGAGTCAGATTGACAAATTCGCTATTCATAGTAAGTATATTTTTGGCAGTGTCTATTTGTGGCAGGGCAATGTGGCGTGCACATTGGCATTTGCGAGTCATTCATCTGGAGGAATTAATAAGCTATTTGTTAATTGATGATTATTAATTAAGTGTTAATTAATAATTTATTGAGCTTATTATAAGATTGCCAAGTTATTAAATGTCTATTTAATAAAAAGTTCACTTTGTGGCCAATGAAAGGAGGGATAATAATTTAATATTATTGTCCAAAGTTTATACTTTGCATTCAAAATAATAAGTTTATGCAAAGTGTGTTTGTGAAGCTGGAGGTTCGATTTGTGTCGGAGGAATTATAAGTGCTTGCAAAGGAGAAATTCGAAGCATGCTTGTTTTCATTATTCATGTTATGATTTTGGATTTTGGGAGTTTTGGAAGAACAAGGGTTTTGAGTATTTTGTATGTTGAAAGAATTGTGAATTCTTTTCAGAGATTCATCACTTTGAGCTGGCTTTCATTGCCTGCGAATTGTGAAAGGGTTCAATTAGTTGGTGGTCTCCTTGGAGATCAATCATCTTGGAGTTTTAAGCTTAAATTGAAAGCATAGAGATTGTGAGAAATTCACAATGAAGTCTGCAATTTCATGGAGACTTGGCGTGAGTTATTGTTAGCAGCCACCACTCCTTTCTTGGCCGCGGCTTGCATGCATCATCAACAATCGTCCTTCTTCATATCAGCCGCGGCCAGCATTAAGCCTTGGAGAAAATAATCATCGTTTTGGGTTGAGGGAATCTGCATTGCGAAAGGGTTTGCGGTTTGCAGCTCCTTGTTGGGCGTTGATCTTTGATGCAAGCAGCCGCCACCACTTCTACTAGCTGCGACCAATCATGGTGTGGTATTAGACAGGAAGCCGTGGTGGCCATGGAGTCAAAACAACACCAAAAATGTTTTCAGGTTTCAATGCATTATTTTGAGAAGTGTAATGTTTTAATTATCATTGTTATTTAATGCTTTCGAATGGTGTTGGTATTTGGAATTGTGGGATTTGATTTGAATTAGATAGAATGCATTGTTATTTGATCCTTGTATGGTTATTTATATTTGAATGGTAAAATGAAATTGAAAGCCTTGTATCCTTAAGACAACTGAACATTGTAAAATTAGCACAATTTCTTGCGAGAAATCATAATTTTGTTCTAGTTAAGAGTTAGCGCCAGACAAGCTCTTTACAAGATGATAGCACATGATGTTATTTATCATGAGGTGAGCGATGTAGATTTAGCCCCATATCACAATGCAGTTGTTGATTCAGAGAGCTTGCATGTGAGCCGTGAATTTCAGAAACATCATTTGGGTGGGCAACTAAAGGTTGATGTTGCTCGTCAGATTTTGGCTACCTATGGTTGTGGTACTCTTGTGATAGTTGAGCATATTGATGGTAGTCTTTCCCTTACAGAGTTCCATACTCTTCGAGAAGCAATTGGAATAATGAAACAAAATTACCTGTTGCTACTTGCGGACTGAGACTATCTTCTCGAATGGGGTTTTATTTGTTGCGATGCACTGAAGGGGAAGGAAGAGGAGGTTGACGAGCTCACTCATGAGCTTGAGGTGACTACAAACTCATTATAGAGCACCCAGTTGGCCGTTCAGGAGTCACAGTCACGGTTAGATGGGGTTACTGTGGAGTTGAGCCGAGCACAACCTTCACCATCTGCAGTTACAGTACTGTGATGACCCTATTTTTAGCAGGTTGTGGCAGCGACCAGGTCAACTCATCATCACGACCCTCGTGAGCTGATGCAGAGTTTTGAGGGTCCCAGTTGACAGACTTACTATTTTTAGTAAGTCTGTTGGTCAGTTTCCAATTCTGACAGGGCAATACCGGCAGTGGTCAATTCTCCAGACGATATTCGGTTTCTTGGACTGGGAACTTAGTATTTATAGTAAGTCTATATTTGGCAGTTGCCATTTATGGCAAGGCAGTGATGAGCATGTTGGTCAGTCAATATGGCAGGTGTTGCAGGAATCATCGTCAGAATTATATTTAATAATTACTTGTATTAATTAATAACAATATGTTATTAATTAATATTAAGACGATATTATAATAATAATAATACTTTATTATTATTATAATGTTTTGGAAGTTTATTTTATAAAGGGCAGTTAACTGATGATGGTTTTTGGGAAACTTTGGAGACCAAGGAGTTATAAATACAGGCTCATTTGTGAAGTAAATCATCTATTGAATATTGATTATTGAATTTCTTCTTGGGAATTGTTCCTATTTTCTGTGCCCTAGCCAGGGTCAAATTAGTTGATGGAAGACTGATTCTTCTTCATCTAATCCACGATCGATTGCTGTTGTATGATCGGTTGTCGCCATTTGATTGCTGATGTATAATCAATGGTTGCTTCTTCGTGCTGATGTATACAATAAGTCTGAATTCTGGATGTTGATTGTTTTGAACTGAAGACTTGCATAAGAGGTCTGAATTATTGGTTCCATCGAATTGATTTGTATCCAGTGCTTGTATTGCTAGATGTGAGCGACTGGAATGTTGGCTGCAGAAGAGTTCCACCTGATAATTGCTGCCGCCATTGGAGTATGGTGCACGCCATGATGCCCAGTCATAAGCCATCAAACAGGAGGACGTGGGCTCATTAAAATCGTGGGCTGATATATATGACGCGTGAGCACCATAGAGGGGTGGACGTGGCCTAAATGAGGCACGGGTAGACAGGCAGAGCATGTTGAATGTGCTAGACACCAGCCGCCAAGACCTGGCTGTCTGAAGTATTGCTGGCCGTAGGGAATTGGGAAGACCTGGCTGTATGAAGTGTTGCTGGCTGTAGGGAGTTAGAAGAGAAGGCCACGTGACAGCAGTGGGGTAGGCCGTGGAGGATGTTAAAGGGCTGCGTGAAGTAAGGGCAGCTGCGTTAGTTGCCATTCGCAGGTGGGAGTTGCATCCTTGCGTAGAGATCAGCGTAGCAGTTGTCATGTGATACTAGCATTTCACAAAGCGATTCCAGGTTCTTACTTGATCATTAAATTGTTGAATAAATATTGAATATCTAGCATTTTCCAGAAGGCTGAGGATTGCTAAAAATTGTTATTAAATATAGCTCTCCTGTGGGAAAAGTGTTTGTTATTAATAAAACAAAAAGGCAATTTCATAATGTTGGTTGATTGTCCCTGTAATTAAGTTGGAAGATATTATAAATTAAAGTAAATAGACAAATTGCAATCAAGCCAGTACTCGTTTTGCCTGCCAACTGTTTGACAAAATGATAATCACATGTTTTGCATAGAAATTGATGATAAAATTTAGAGGATTTTTAGATGAGGCCAAGTTAGGCTCATCACAAGTACAGTTTCCTACAGTGGCAGTTGGTGATGATTTGACATCTACGGGTTGTGGTGATGGTTGTAGTGGGGATGTGGCGACATCCATTACAGATACAGGTGCAATAGTTTCAGATGGGATGAGTGCATTTGTAGAGAGCAGCAAAGAACCACATGTTGCATCAGGTTCTCTCGTGGTTAAATCCACTGCAGGTGTTGTTTGGGATGAGTCAAATGACAAAGGTTATATTCTAACCTATTCCAGTCAATGCTTGACCAAGGTGGGAGCTTTTTATCGTGACTGCATAGGGAGTACTCATCACTGCTTTTCTAATCCACACACAGAGGATCTGATGATGCATCGATGTGGATTGGCTCTGAGGTTGTACCATCCTCTGGGGGATGAGTATTTGCCATCTGCAGTAGATGGGATCAGTGGCTGCAAGTTGGATTATTTGCAGAGTCAGCACATCCATGCTAGCCTTGCAGAGGATGGAAATAGTTGTAGTGATACAGACACTTTCAGATGTTCTTATCTCCACAGTACGGATGGGTGTGAGTTTAGTGTGCTCTGGGACCTAAGTGATGACAAGGCTAGCACTGCAGTTTGGGTGGATCCCATTGATTGGCTTCACCACTTTGGGCATGGTGAAGTTGAGTTTAGAGTTGAGAAGCAAGAGTCTGGGGATGTTCGTTTTGGCAGGCTTCTGTCAAGAGTTTGGGATCCTTCTAGTGCATTGGGATTTCAGATGCTGCTCTTTGAGGAGTTTTGGGATGTGCACATGGTGTTGAGTACATATGGTTTTTCTTTTGATCCTCATGTGCATGATCTCTTTCAGGTGCACAGTTCAGTTGCGTATGTGTTGGACAGTGTGCATGACAACTCACCTGGACAGTTTGCTAGCAATATGGAGTTGTGGTGACATTGACAAAGCTTCCAATTTGGGACTTACTATTTATAGTAAGTCAAATTATGTTCGGAGCTATTTTCGACAGGGACACCCAGACTCATGGTATGCACAGTGATTAAGTCATTCGTCAGTTGGCTCAGTTTCAAGGACTTACTATTTATAAACAATAACAATTATATAAACAATAACAATTATATAAAAGCAACATAAATTGAGATTTTTTCAGAAACACTTGGACTAATATTGCAATAGGAAATAAGGACAACCTAATACAAACTCGTCTCCGATCACCACACCCCGAAAACACTCTGAAAATTGGAAACATACAAATTGGAAACACTAAAATATTCTCCTATTTTTTGAATATCACACCACAGACAATTGAGAATCTTAAAACTTCCACAAAACCACAGCCAAAACTATTACACAAGTAATTGGTAAAATATTGGATAGATTAATGGATGAGCAAGACGCTCATTTATAGATTACAAAGACGATGTTTCTATTACGAAACAATTGTTATTAGAAACATTCTAATAACGAAAGAATAACAACAACATTAGAAACATTCTAATATTTACAAGATTTACAATATTGACCATTAAAATAATAATAAAGAAGATAATATGAAGATATTATTCTAATACCCTCCCTTAATTGTCAATCTGTCAACTACACCAAGGAGCCCCCTGAGCTTCACAAACTTCTCTGGAAGTAGGGACTTGGTGAGAATATTTGCAGTCTGGTCTGCTGCAGGAACATACTGCAAATTGACGGATCCATCTTCAACAAGCTGGTGGATGAAGTGACAATGAAGGTCAATGTGCTTGGTTAGCTCATTGAAGGCTGGATTTTTGGCGAGTTTGAGCACCCCTTGATTGTCGCAGAAGAGGGGTGAAGGACTTGATTGAGACATTTGCATGTCTGAAAGCATCCTTCGAAGCCAAACTGCCTCACAAGCTACTTTGACTGTTCCTCGATATTAGGTAAGAGATATGGATTACTGCTTCTTATTGGTCCAAGTGATAGCACCTGTGCCAGAACTGAAGACATACCTGGAAGTGGACTTTCTGTCATCAATCGAGCCTCCCCAATCATAATCTGTGTACCCGATGAGTCTGGGATCTTTGGTACGTCCATAGAGGATACCAAAGTCAGAAGTGCCCTTGACATAGCGCAAGATGCGCTCTGCTGTAGCCCAATGTTTTGAAGTAGTATCTGTCATGAAGCGTGATATGTAACTCACTGAAAATATCATATCAGGTCTAGTGTCTGTCAGATAGATTAAATTGCCCACTAGTTGCCGGAATGCAGATTCATTCTCAATTGGAGAATTGGATTTGGCTAACAACTTAAGGCCAAACTCTTTAGGTGTAGATGCAGGTTTGCCATCCTGCATTCTGAATTTGTTAAGAAGAGCGCTGACATACTTAGGCTGACAGATGAAGATGCCATGGGACTGTTGCCAAACCTCGGTATCTAGGCAGTAGTGCAGAAGCCCAAGGTCTGTCATGTCAAAAGAGGCATAAATTCTGTTTGATTTCCTGAATCAAAAATGCCAAACTGCTAGTGATGATGAGATCAACATAAATAACCATAAAGATGATGTCAATGCCAGTAGTCTTGACATACAAATTTGAGTCAGAAGGACTCCTCTGGAAACCCTGATCTATGAAGTGCTTATCAATTTTCATGTACCATGCCCAAGGAGCCTGTTTGAGGCCATAGAGTGCTTTCACTAGTTTGAGTACCCTGTATTCTTTGCCAGTAACCTTGAATCTAGGAGTTTGCGTCATGTATACCTCTTTGTGTAAATCACCATTGAGGAAGAAACTCTTGATGTCCATTTGATGGACCTTCTAGCCACACTTAGCTGCCATGGCTAGGACCAATCTAATGGTGCTCATCTTTGCTGTCGGAGCAAATGTCTTCTCATAATCAATTCCTTCACTCTTCATAGCTTCTTCTCACTCAGGTAGCCTATTCGCCTCTATGTATGTTTGAGCTCATACACAGTGAATGTGGCCATGAGAGCAAAATTTATAGAATCATAAGGTTTTCTCTTCTTTTGAGCAGTTCTACCCTCGACAAGCTCATCATCATCAGAGAGGTGAAATAGGTTCATCATCAAACATAAGATTGAAGGAATCTTGATGAAAATCGGGTGGTGTAGCTACATGTCTGGGTGATCCTGTAGAAGGAATTGGTGGAGAGGCAGGAATAGGAACAACTAGAGTCTTCTCAACTGAAGCGATCCCATCAAGTGGACCTAATGGAAGACAAACATCCAAATTTTGAGCCTTGAGAGATTGATCCTCTGAATTCATAACTGGAGGAGAGAGTTGAAATGACCCTTGTTTCTCATCAAAGACCACATCACGACTGAAGATGAGACCATTAGTTTCGATGTCCACCAGTCGGTAGGCTTTGTGATTATCATTGTAGCCTGTTAGCATGAATTTTTGGCTCTTGGCATCTAACTTGGTGTGTTTAGCATCAAGAATCCAGACAAAAGTAGCGGAGCCAAAAACTTTGAGATGACTGATCCCAGGCTTATGGCCTGACCAAACCTCTTCTGGAGTTTGCTTCTTGACAACCATTGTAGGAGAGCGGTTGAGAAGATAGACAATAGTGTTGACTCCTTCAGCCGAAGATTTCTTTGAAACACTCTGTTGATGTGAGTTTTGTGCCACTACATAACATATAGGACTAAACGCTTGATACAGAGTACCAAACACTCAACCCTCTCTTGAAAAGCATATACTCACAAAGGACGTGAGGAAACACTCCAAGGTTC